>MCJB01021588.1:43929-116396 GCA_002018475.1 Nicotiana obtusifolia | reverse complement strand
GGGGGGGGGGGAGGAGGGGATTATATAAGAATACGACAACCTGATTGCCAGAACAATAATATCTCATAGGAACCGGGTGCTGCATACCCATCCTCATAGAAATAAGTCGTACAAATTAGCCACATGTAATGGCAATTTCTTTTCTTTCAGCAAAACGAATAATTATGTACTTTTGAAGACAAAAGGAAAAAAATAATGTCCTTTTATTTATATCTGGTGTAACGACCCGGCCAGTCGTTTCAAGAGTTGTAGACCAGATTACCTATTTACTGCTTATTTTGTACCTTATAGCTGTTATGTGACTTTCCGGGGTAATTAGTTCGGGTCCTGTGAGGTATTGGAATGAACTCAGACACTTAGTCTCATGATTGAAAGCTTAGTTGAAAAGGTTGACCGAATGTCGTCTTATGTGCAAGCGACTCCGTAGTGGAGTTTTGATGATTCTGTTAGCTCCGTTGGGTGATTCCGGACCTAGGAGCATATCCGGATTGTGATTTGGAGGTCCGTAGTTGAATTAGACTTGAAATGGTGAAAGATGGATTTTGGGAAAGTTTGACTGGGAGTGAAATTTTTGATATCGGGGTCGGATTTTGATTCCGGAAGTTGGAGTAGGTCCATGGTGTCATTTTTGACTTATATGCAACATTTGAGGTCAACCAGACGTAATTTGCCTAGTTTCGGCATCGTTTGTAGAAAAATTGGAAGTTCAAAGTTCGTTAGCCTTGAATTTATGTGTGATTCTTGTTTTGATGTTGTTTTAGGTGATTTGAGGACTCGACTAAGTTCGTAAAGTATTTTAGGACTTGTTGGAATGTTTGCTTGAGGTCCCAGGGGCCTCGGGTAGATTTTGAGTGGTTAACGGATTAAGTTTGGAACTTAGAGAATTGCTGAAGTTGGACGCTGCTGCTGTAATCGCACCTACGAAAGTCTCATTGGAGCTTGAAAAAGCGAACTCTCCATCGCAAATGCGACCAGGCATGGTTGGGGCTGTGGTCGCAGAATCGGCAAGTGGACCACATAAGCGGTCCAGCACCTGCGGGCGTTTGATCGCATAAGGGCAAGGGCGCTTGGTGAGGCAGCTTTGCAGAAGCGGACAGCTCCTCGCAGAAGCATGTCCACATAAGCGGATTGTACTCCGCAGAAGCGTGATTGGTTACAGATGCGGCTAAGTTAACCGCAGAAGCGGTTTGGCTAGGCAGAGTTAAAAATACAAGGGTTCGTGATTTTCTCCATTTCAAACATTTTGAGCTCGGTCTAAGGCGATTTTGGAGAGGTTTTTCGAGGGGATTCTTGAGATAAGTCCCTCGTGCTCTTTTATTTATTAACAATCTTGTTTCCCCATTGATTTTTCCTCTAGTTAGTGTGTATTTAAGGTGTAAATTGGGGGTTTGAGGCTAGGGATTTGAAGGGTTTGATTTGGGGATTTGCATGAGGATTTGGTGCCGTATTTTGATAAATTTTGTATGGTTAAAATCATTCTTGAATGAGCTTCGGGTTTTGTGACTTTTATCGGATTTTGAGACGTGGGTCCAAGGGCCGCCTTCGAGCCAATTTCGGATTTTGATTAATAACTTCATGTTTTCTAGTGAAATTGATTCCTTTAGCCCCTGATGATTGTATCGCATTGTCTATGGTTAGATTCGAGGAATTCAGAGGCCGTTTCGCGAGGCAAGGGTGTATTGGAGTAGAGATTTGCTCGGATTGGGGTAAGGTACAAATCCAAATTTGATTATGAGAGTATGAAACCCCGAAATTTATCACATGTGATTGGTTTTGAGGTGACGGGCGTGTGGGTTTGGCCCACTCCATGGAATTGTATAGATGATTAATCTGTTGATATATGTAAATTTTTCACGTGATATAGAAATTGAATTGCAAATCCTGTTAGAAATCATGCTTAGGCCATGTACTGGTACTGAAGGGGCCCTTAGAAGCCGTGTTACATGTTAAATTGTCTGCTAAATTGCTATTGTATTCAATTTCCGTTTTACTTGCATATCATATCTCAGTCTCTTTTGTTCCTTGTTGATATATTACATCATTTCTGTTTGGGCTGATTTTCATTATATCTGAGAGTCCGAGAGACTGGATAGGTTGGTGACTGAGTTGGAGCCTGAGTGCCGGACTGTGAGTGATATGCATATAGTTGGGTCGGGTTGCATGCTGCAACAAGCCTTATGGCTGTGTATATGTGGATCGAGTTGTACGCGCAATGAGCCTTATGGGTATATATATATATATATATATATATATGTGCACGCCGCAGCGAGTTTCATTGATTTATGCCATGATTGGCTTGCTAAAGCGCTTGGGCTGAAGGAGCCCCTCCGGAGTCTGTACACACCACCAGTGAGTGCAGGTACCTACTGAGTGTGAGTGCCGAGTGCCGTGTGCTGAGTGAATGGGAGAGTTGAGTGACTGTGGCCCTGAGAGGATGCATTGGATTTCATTACTGTTGCACTTAGCTTTCATGCATCACTGTCTTGAAATTTTCTGAACGATATTACACTCTGTTTCACTTAAACTTGTCATGAAATAACTATTTTGACATGATTTATCAAACTTGAAAGCATGCCTACTCTCCTATGTTGAAGTCACTGTAATTGAACTATAATACTGAAGCTCGTCACTACTTTCAGTGCTTTATCTAGTCTTGTTACTTATAGAGTTGGTTGTACTCACGCTACACCCTGTACCTTGTGTGCAGACCCAGGTGCATCCGATCATGGCGGTTGATGAGTTGTGGAGTTCGCTTTCTCGGAGACTATCGAGGTAGCTGCTTGACGTTGGCAGACCTTGTTTCTCCATCCCTATCTTTCCACTTATTCTATTTAGTTTCAGATTATCATAGATAGTATTTTTCGGACTTGTGATATATAGATGCTCATATACCTAGTGACACCCTGATGTTGGGAATTTTCTCGATGTATTTTCGGTTTCTATCCTATTTATGAAATTTTTTATTGTTTAAGCTACTGAAATTCATTTTATGTTAAAAGTGTTGAAAATATTTTTAAATGTCGGCTTGCCTAGTACCACGATAGGCGCCATCATGACAGGTTAGGATTTTGGGTCGTGACATCTTGTTTCTTGTCCAAACAACGAATTGGTTTAACATTTGAAACTTAATCAAGTACTTCAAATGCCAGTGCGGGAATGAACATGAGACGACCTCAGCAGGAATGATGTAAGGGCGAATAGAAGAAGGGTATTTTCCAACAGCCAAAGTGCGAGAGTTTGAAGAAGGGAACTTCTCTTCGAAGTCCTGGCTGTATTGAGATGTTTGGGGATGATGGTGCTGACCGCAGGAAGGTCAGCATCAACGTCGATTTCTTTCTATTTGCTCCTATTAGGGCCCCCAATGAAGAGAAGACCGGAGTTCTTGGAAGAGATAGTGAAAGAAGCCATGATCAGCAGAAGATGATAAGAGTTCTTTGAAGAAGATTAAAGAAAGATGAAAGAAGAAAAGAGTTAAATGTAAAGAAGTTGAGAGAGCCTGTAAAACTGCTAAGTGTAAAAGAAGAAAAATGAGGGTATAAGTAAAGAAATAGGCAGCTTAAATCGTGGCCATGATTACCTAGTGAACCGACAAAAATATTGTTAAATCATGGAGTATTAAATGCAAAGAGTCATGCGTATTATTAAGTGTCAGAAACTTTTCAGAAAGGTTCAAAAAATTTTCCGCCAAGAAAGGAATCTTCACCAACTTCCCGGTGACACAAAGATGTGCCACCGGAAAGCAGGGAGACTATCTGTATAGTGTAAAATCAATTCATCTTAAATACTCGAATGACAGAGCGACACGTGGAACTGGGGGCAGATAGAAGACGAAGCTAGTGGAAATCAAGACCGAGGACAACATCTTCGGTTGGCATTGGGTAGACCCCAAAGGGAACATTATCAACAAGAGCAAACAAATATTTTTCACCAGATGACATTCAATGAAAAATATTCCTCAGTATTAAATACACATCTGTTATAGATATTTTGGAATTCATGACTTGCCGTTACATATTTATCAATGTCCCGTATTTTTGTCGTTTAAGAGGGGATTGATCCTAGGACCATTCGTAAGGCCCGGTTAAAAATTTCCTAATGATTTAAGATCTTATAATGCGCCAGCGGTATTTGGGAATAACGTATTTGAGTACTAAAAGAGACCTATGGGATAGAGCCACAACATTTTGAAATCAAAATGTATGTTTAAGGTGTGTTGGAACATACTAAGGAGTTTTGTGAATGGCAAGAACTTGTATGGAACAAGTTGGATACGTTAGGTGGAAAACATGTTCCAATTAGCACAACACCCGAATTCAAACAAATAGAACTCCCTCAATATAAAGACTTAAGTATTGATATACATATCAAATTAAAGCCCTCCGAGTCTAATTTCCAATACATCAAAGCGTTTGTCGTTTGGATATTTGTATAGAATGTTATGGCTATTTTACCAGACCTATGCCATATGCGCGGCCACGCATATTAGAGGGTATTCTGCCTTGTGTGCACGGCCAGATGCGTTGTCACTTGCCCAGGTGCGCGATCGCGCATGTAGGATCCCTATAAATACCCCCATGGCCGGGTAGAGAGAGTGGCTAAGTTATTGCTTTGGGCTAGTGCTTGCTCTATCAAGGGGAATCCGTCCTATACTTACCTCCCCTGAACCAAGGTAATATTTTTGGAGTATCTTGAGTTGATTATTACTCCTAAACACATATATTAAATAGGATTAATCTTGAAGATCCATCGATTTTCATTCAAATCCCCAAATTGGTCAAGAACACTACAAGTTACGATTGTTAAGAGTTTCACTATAAGAGGTATGTCTACCATCTCTAACTAATCTATGGTGATTAATTATGTATGAAATATGTTTTATGACTTATGGGATGGTGATTGGAAGCCATAAGCACCTAACCTAGGTTGCGTTGGTATTGTAGAAATTGTAAAATGAATTAATTGATAACATTTATGGGTGTGAGTGAAGTGTTGGGCATGCATGTGCTTATGGAAGTTTTGAGATGAATCATTGGTGTGGAAGGTGGTTGTTAGGTGAAGAAATTCCATTGGAGGAGGTTGTAGAAAGATATGCACACTAGATGTTTGATAAGAAGTCTAAATGACTTAAAGTATAGAAATCTTGCTAATATTGGTGCAATTGTGTAGCATTGTTGAAGATTGAAGTTGTTTAGTGTGGTGGAACATTGTAGTATTATTAAGGAGCGAATTCCAGGTATTTTGGCAAAACTCTTTTAGAATTGAACCCCAAAATGGCCTTGTAAGTCCTGTGTTGCCTATTATAAATTGATTATTCTGAATAAGCCTCGAGTCAAGAGATATATGCGTTCAATTTGTATTCCAAATGTACTTGTTATGTTGAGTTACTATTTGATAAGATGATTAAGCGTGGGCTGTGTGTTAATATGTTATGATTTGAAAGCATGATTCTAATGAAAACTAGCATGATGAATTGTGTAAGAAATCACATGTGCCTAAGACCCTTAATTTGGTTAGTTGCTCAAATGTGTAATTAAAATCTTGAGTAGAAGTGCCTTTGTTGATAATCTATAAGGATGATTCAAAGTGAAGGAAATGGGTTGGAGATATAAAGTGTGGCCAACATGCCAAGAATGAAAGTTACACTTGTGGCCAATGGTGCCGAGGAAATGAAATGATGTGAGAAGGTTATGAAATAGGTCTTGATTCAATTGTTCCAAATTGGCTTCGAAAAATACATGCGCCTAAAAGCTTATGTATTTGGGTCACGCCCAATTGTGGTTGTCTCAATTAATGCAATGCTTTGTAAGTATTTCCAAATTGTTTTGAGCTCTTATATATTCATAAGTTGAAATGGTGTTTTGCCCTTTTCCACAAATATTATTTCAAGAATAAATGATGTATTAAAGATTTTTTATTGTGACTTAGTTATGTTATGCCCCCTTCTTGGGAAGAAAACCTTGTATGAAATCAATGTACTCAAACACTTATGTCTCATATGTGAAACCTTATGAACCTACTCTTGCTAAGGCTAAACGTGCCAAACGGTTGATTGGAAGAGAACTCTTTATACAAACTATTATCGTTTTGGGAATTCAGAATTTTGGTATTATGATTACACCTCCACCTCCATACATTAGGGTGAGGCAGCGGGGCCTCTTTGTGTAGAGATTTTTGTATTGTGATACACCTCCACCCGCATATATTGGGGTGAGTCAGCAAGGCTGCTTCGTGTAGAGATGTTGGTATTGTGATACACCTCCACCCGTATATATTGGGGTGAGGCGGCATGGCCACTTTGTGTAGAGATTGTGGTATTGTCATCTCCACCCACATACATTGGGTTGAGGCGACAATGCCGCTTTGTGTAAAGGTAGTGGTAGAGGATCCCCGACTTAAAAATTTATAAATGTTATTGAAAGCTTTTAATAAATTTGATGTAGCTTTAACGGCTAACTAAGCCATTTATTGTTACTATGATTCATCATGTTCATGTTGTATGTCCTTGAATAGTTGTTTTAGCTTTACATACTAGTACTATTCCATATGTACTACCGTTCCTTTTGCTAGGAGTGTTGCATCTTCAATGGATGCAGGTGGTTCTCCAGCGGGCGGTTTTAATCCTCGTTAGCACTTACTCTATATTCAGCAGGTTTTGGTGAGCCTACTATGTTCCGGGCTTCATGTCATTTGACATTGTATTTTATGTTTTGAGGTATAGCCAGGGCCTTTTCGCCGGCACTTCCATACTACTCTTCTGTTGTACTTAGAGGCTCCGTAGACAGGTTATTGGTTGTTTTTGAAGTTTGGAATTGAACTAGTAAGTGTTGGTATTTGGGAAAACCCGTTTTTCTTCATATCCATAAACTTGTAATATTTTGGGAATCATAAATGAATATCCTTTGAGTAATGGGAAAAGAATAAGGAATACTTGATTTTTTCTCATGTCTATCACTTGTATTGATTCTTATATTGTTAATGGGTAAGGTTGAGTAGAAGGCATCTAGCAGGCTTGCGAGGCCGGGGTATCTCGGTTGAGCGCCGGTCGCGCTCTCGAGGTCGGAGCGTGACAAACTTTGTATCAGAGCCTAAGGTTTTAAAGTGTCATATGATGTCTCGGAGCCGTGTCTAGTAGAGTCCTTCTTATCGGTGTGTTGTCGACCACATCTATAACGAGGACGCTACTTAGGCATTTAGGAATTTCACCCTTCTTTGATACTCCAGATCGTGCGATAGAGCTCAAGATAGGAAGTTATTTCCTCGTCATGTCTCATTTTCTAGATGTGTAACACACGAGTTCGAGACAGGAAGGAGAGATTGAAAGAACTAATTGCTAGGGGAACTAACCTTGTTCCTATCAATGTATTGTGCCGCCAGATCATGTGGTGGGAGCACCTAAGAAATGAACTAGGATTGTTGGCACCAATAAGCCAGAATGTTTGATATGTAAGAAGCGCCACTCAGGTTCATATTGGATGACTCTTGAAATACGTTATGGTTGTGGAAAGAGGGGCACAAGAAGGTCAAATGCCCTAGGTTGGGTACACCCTCCCTATTCTGCCCGACATGTGGGAAGGAACATTTAGCGTCGTGTTGTGAGTATGCTCAGGAGCGTGTTAGGGGTAGCAGGCTTGGAAAATTCCTAAGGCCTGCACAATAAACCGCTACAGATATTGTTACTCCCGCCATGAAGGCTTGGAGGAAGGATAAGGGGGGTTCTTATAATGCATGCAAAAAGGAATAAAATTCAGGTTAGTGGGGCGTGTCAGTTTAGCGGACCTCATACCCATCATGTGAAATGTAGGAGATATCATTTGGGGGTATGTCACTATGGTACCAATGTATGTTATCGATGTGGATTCGAGGGGCATCAGTTAAGGTACTGTCCTGTCAACCTAAAGTCATCAAGTAAGTCACTCCTTAGCATATCATTATGAACACGCATAATTTTTCCTTGTTGTATATGTACATCCATATTGAAGAGCCTTCATAAACACAGTCTTAATAAGATGCTGAATCACAAAACATTGCATGTACTTACTTTCTAAACGAGATGCATTATTCGTGAAGCCACTCTATCACAATTATCTTACTTGCAACCTCTTGAGGAATTAAGTTCTATAATGATTTCTTTGAATTGAGTCACAACCCTAGGTTAATAATTCCCACTTGCTTCCCTATATTCTCAACAAGGGACTATACCTGGTGAATTTCTTACAGATGCTTTGATTCGAATGTATAACATCTGCTCACTTATGCTTATGCATGCACCGTCATAAGTTTACCTATGCGGTATCAAATCCAATGTATAGCAGCCCAATGCTGAGATCCTTCTTGAGCCACTCTTTCTCTCTCTAGTGTATGTGGCTCCTATGGTTTGAAGAATCACTTCACTCCTTTGTGAATATTATGATGAACCCTTTCACTGTCTAGTAACATGAGAGCATATCTCAGCACCTATCATATGTGTATCTGCCAATTTAAAGGGGTCACTTGTCCGCATAAAAGTTTTGGGAAATTTGAGATTTTCACAAATTCGTCACAGGAAGATCTTTTTGTTTTCCCATCTTAGTATGAATTTCATGTCCACTTAGATCATTCCGCAGTAAGTAGCTCACTTTTTTCCTAGTATTGTAGTTGCCCATGAAGTGGCCTGGTATTGCGGCTTGAGAGTTATTATGGCAGAGACATGTCTAGCTCATAGCAAAGTGTACATTTTCTATAACCAATACATGATTTCATCCAAACATTAAGATTTCCTAGCTACATGGTATGTGGTTGAAAGTTAAGCAGCCTTACAGCGAATTTTCCTTCCCACTTTAGGTGGATGTTTCAGATTTTGGCACATATGATGAGCATATTGATTTGAAACACAAGTTTATTGTATCTCTAGTCCTCTCATATAGGATCAACTATTGTGAAGGGTTAAGCTGTCAGAATGATAATAATCTCACAAGTGTTCAACTTCTTTTTTTTCATCCTCATGGGCTTGTGGCATATCTATTCCTTGCGTTAGTTAGTGTTAAGAGAGTAATGCAACCACATGTATTTTGAAACCCATATCACATTCAGGGTCCCAGAATATTCTCATTTCGAGTTAAACTGATTTTCCCTACATTCCAAGAGGCGACTGGTGTCATGTACTTGGCTATTTCTCTTCGAGGCCTACTATTGCCGAACAAGGCACATACGGAATGAAACAATTGTTGCTGTCTTTTTCATGACTCATAGTCTTCCAAGAATAACTGACGCTAATGTCTTTATCCTCCCGGCCATGCCTCCCATATGTCACATGTCTAAAATGACTCATTCCTTTTAAATCTAATAATCATGAACATGGTCCCTACATTATCAATGCCTACTAGGCAACTCTATGTCTCATTTGTCGAATCAATGATGTCATCACAATGATTAACCATGCTAGCACTATTGGTAGTAACCTTCATGTCTCTTAGGATATAACCTCCTGAAATGCCCTGCTCAGCACATTGATGGATTCTTGAAAAATTCCAACCCAATCTCGAACCTCGTTGTTCCTATTTATAATAACCTATGAACGTTGAAGGTTCAAACATGTCAAAGAAGCATCATCATCCCATGATCAAATATATTGGATAGGAAGTTTTATGGTAATATTCAAGCTAGCACATCTTAGAGTAATTGTTGGAGGTCGCCAAAGGTTTAGTTTGGGTGTTCGACGTAGGGATTTAGAGTTGAAGAATGTGAACGGGTTATTCTCAAGATTTTCTCTATAAATATATTGGGTGAATTTAAGGAAGGTAAAGTATATGTAGTCACATTAGGCCTTATGGAATATGAAGGAAATAGGCCAAACTATGAGTATGATGTTTTCCCATCATTGTCCTCCATGCACTCGATGCATTATGTATCTAGGTTCCAGAAGGTTGTTGGAAATCCTTTTCCTATTGTTCCAGTGAGAACTATTGAAGGTGAAGTTAATTTATAAGAGGTACCTAGTTGTCATCCCTGTTAGATAAGTCTGGAAATTGAGATCTACCTCCGTAAAAGTAAAGGAAGTAGTCTCACTTGCCTGCATAACCAAATGGTTAAGGTTCAAAAGGGTACTTGTTATGTGTTATGATTTAAATATGGGCAACTCATGTCTAGATACCACTTTTGTTAATTTAATGCCCTTAATGTTGGGATCAGTGCAGTTGATATATACTGTGATGCTTTTTTGAGTTATGAATATATTGTTAGGGTTGTTACGGGATTCTCTGGCAGGCGGATAAGCCCCATTTACAGGGGAGACTCTGGCGAAATTTCTGAAAAATATTGGAGTTAGTCAAATTTGGGCGCTAGAAATGTTTGAAAGAAGAGTCGAGTTATATTGGGTGCTCGGGGCGAACACTACTCCCCATTCGAGGACGAATTATCCTCAGCGGGGGAGTATGTAAGGCCTCGTTAAAAATTTCCTAATGATTTAAGATCTTATAGTGCGCCAGCGGTATTTGGGAATAACGTATTTGAATATTAAAGGAGACCTATGGGATAGAGCCACATCATTTTAAAATGAAAATGAATGTTTAAGGTGTGTTGGAACATACTAAGGAGTTTTGTGAATGGCAAGAACTTGTGTGGAGCAAGTTGGATACATTAAGTGAAAAGGATGTTTCAATTAGCACAAGACCCGATTTCAGACAAATAGAACTCCCTCAATATAAATACTTAGGTAGTGAATACCTATCAAATTAAATCCCTCTGAGTCTGGTTTCCAACGCATCAAACCGTTTGTCATTTGGATATTTCTACAGAAAGTTATGGAAAGTTTACCGGACCTATGCCATATGCGCGCCCAGATGCGTGGCGGCACATATTAGAGGGTATTCTGCCTTGTGTGCGGCCAGATGCGCGGTCACTTGCCTAGGTGCACGACCGCGCACTTAGGTGCCCAATAAATACCCCCAAAACCAGATAGAGACAGTGGCTAAGTCATTTCTTTGAGCTAGGGCTTGCTCTATCAAGGATCTATCATATACTTCCCTCCCATGAACCAAGGTAAAGTTTTTGGAGTATTTTGAGTTGATTACTACTCCTAAACAATTACATTAACAAGGATTAATCTTGAAGATCCATATATTTCCATTCAAATCCCCAAATTGGTCAAGAACACTACAAGTTGGGATTCTCAAGAGTTTCAGTAAAAAAGGTATGTCTACCATCTCTAACTAATCTATGGTGATACATTATGTATGAAATATGTGTTATGACTTATGTGATGGTGATTGGAAGCCATAAGTGCCTAAGTTGTGTTGGTTCTGTAGAGATTGTAAAATGAATTAATTGATAACATTTATGGGTTGGGAGTGATGTGTTGGGCATGCACGTGCTTATGGAAGTTGTGAGGTGAATCATTGGTGTGGAAGGTGGTTGCTAGGCGAAGAAATTCCATTGGAGGAGGTTGTAGAAAGATATGCACACTAGATGTTTGATAAAAAGTCTAAATGACTAGAAATCTTGCTAATATTGGTGCAATTCTGTAGCATTGTTATAGATTGAAGTTGCTTAGTGTGGTGGAATGTCGTAATATTATTAAGTGGTGAATTCCAGGTATGTTGGCTAAACTCCTCTTTTTGAATTGAACCCCACAATGGCCTTGTAAGTCCCGTGTTGCTCATTGTATATTGATTTTTCCGAATAAGCTTTGTGTCAAGAGATATATACGTTTAATTTGTAATTCTTATGTTGAGTTACTATTTGAGAAGGTGATTAAGTCTGGGTCGTGTGTTAATATGTTATGATTTAAAAACATGATTCTAATGAAAACTAGCATGTCGAATTGTGTAAGAAATCACATGTGCCTAAGACCCTTAATTTGGGTTAGTTACTCAAATATGTATTTAAATTCTTGAGTAGAAATGCCTTGTTGTTCATAATCTATAATGATGCTTGAAAGTGAAGGAAATGGGTTGGAGATATGAAGTGTGGCCAACGTGCCAAGAATGACAGTTACACTTGTGGCCAATGGTGTTGAGGAAATGAAATGATGTGAGAAAGGTTATGAAATAGGCCTTGATTCAACCGTTCCAAATTGACTTTGAAAAATAGATGTGCCTAAAAGCTTATGTATTCAGGTCATGCCCAAATATGGTTGTCTTAATTAATGCTATGCTTTGTAAGTATTTCCAAAGTGTTTTGAGCTCTTATATATTCATATGTTGAAATGGTGTATTGCCCTTTTTAGGAAAAATTATTTCAAGAATGAATGATGTATTAAAGATTTTCTATTGTGACTTAATTATGTTATACCCCCTTCTTGGGAAGAAAACCTTGTATGAAATCAATGTAATCAAACGCTTATTTCTCATATGATGAAACCTTATGAACCTACTCTTGCTAAGGCCAAACGTGCCAAACAGTTGATTGGAAGAGAACCCCTTTTACAAACTATTATTGTCTTGGGAATTTAGAGTTGTGGTATTGTGATTACCCCTCTAGCCGCATACATTGGGGTGAGGCGGCGGGGCCGCTTTGTGTAGAGATTTTAGTATTGTGATACACCTCCACCTGCATATATTTGGGTGAGGCGGCATGGCCGCTTTGTATAGAGATTTTGGTATTGTGATACATATATTGGGGTGAGGCGGCAGGGCCACTTTGTGTAGAGATTGTGGTATTGTGATACAACTCCACCCATATATATTGGGGTGAGGTGCCAGGGCCACTTTGTGTAGAGATTATGGTATTATGATTACATCTCCACCTGCATACATTGGGGTGAGACGGCAGGGCCTCTTTGTGTAGAGATTGTGGTATTGTGAAACACTTCCACCCCCATACATTGAGGTGAGGCTGCAAGACCGCTTTGTGTAGCGTTATATGTATAAATCTAAGTCCATTAATGCTTCCTGATTAATTTTAATCTTAATAATGACGGCCTAATCTCATCTCATACTTTGTAAATTTTATGCACCGATTGTTGATTCACCTTAATGTTGATCCACAATCTACCACTGATAACTTGAAACCTATTACGTAATACATTGTCACTAGGGCTCACGTTGCATCGGGGAACATTTGAAGTGATTTGCCTGATACACCTTGGGACGATACTATACTTCAGTAACTGTATTTCGTAACATCCCAATGTGATTCATCTTATGAGGGTGTTATAATCTCACGTAATTCGTGAAATCACTTAAAATCATTACTCAATCAAAGGCCTAAATCTTATCCTACTATCTATCACCATTACACCCTTATTCTACTACCAGGGTAACATTTAATCTCTTCTAATTGCTCCTAGTCTTACACTCCTCTGAGTTCATTCAGGATGTACCGAGCTTTCTATAACTTACGGAAACCATCAAATCTCTTGTTTTGATGGGTTTAATCCCGAGGACTTACCTATTCTCATCACCTTCTCACTCACCTTTTCTTATCCTTACTCCTATCTACCTAAAATCTTATCTCTCTAAGATACTCTATCTTGTGGCCTACACACATCTATTTGTACTACTTGCAACCTTCCTTTAACTTGCTAGCACTATAGATTTTCTTTTGCGCTTTTTCAGTTGTCTATAAATGTAAGCAATTACTTTTCCAGGTCGTCTTGCCACTTTTTTCATGAATACGTGGCTTATCTTATTGCCCACGAATACTGAAATTTCCTGTAACTCATATAATCTCAAATATGACCTTTGATTTTTTTCCCATTAATTAGCCAAGATAGTTGCCACTTTCTTATGGATTGTATACAATATTGTAGTGACAATAGTGTTACAAGACCATTTCTTCTTCAAGTTACTATGCTTAGGTTGAAGCCTTTTTCCTTATTTCCCCAGTTAGTCTTTCGTCGTAGTAATTAGGGGAGACCCTCTAACTCTTGTAAAGCTGCGAGCTTATTACATCATATACCTGATGGAATTTTTGATGTTCTTGCTCGCCTATTGTTATCCCTAGTTACTTACCTGCACTCTTGTGCTCGTAGGGTTGGTTCTGAACTAAAACTTTTTAACTATCTTCCTAGTGGCACTTTCTTTTATTCCTGTAATACTTGTATGGTACCTTTAACTATCCCAACTCCTATCTGAATATTTGCCAAGGATTACAATGTCATATTTGCGAGACTGAATTCACTATGTTGGGTTCACTATGTTTATCTTGCACAATCTATTGAATAGTACATATCCTCTTGTCTAGCCATAGCTAGGCTCTTCCTGAATCAACTACTTAATACTCGTTGGTCCATTTTCATATCTATATTCTGTGTAATCTCTCTTGGGATATGTCCTTGGTCTAGATTTACCTCTCGACTGGCTCCTGATGTATCAAGTGTCCATTTGCACTTATTTATCAATAACATCTTGGCTGGGAAATCTTACTGCCTCTCCCCGGCATCGTGCTTGCATAATGTTCTAGAGTCGCGACATATATGTAGGATCTGAATAAATGCAACCTCATCCCTTTAGTCTTTTTACCACATTCTTCCTTTACCATTCCATAGTTACCTGAACCTCTTTACACCACAGCACACAATCTTCTCCCCTTTAGGGGAGTACTAATTTAGTGCTACCGCAATATATCTATAGATGTTTTACCTCTTCATTTTTAGCGTCTTTTAACATCATCAATGACCCTCACTCATTTTACGGAAACCCTTCTGTAACAGGGATAACTAAATTCCTAATGCACAAAGCTGACACCTAGTGTAACTAGCACACTTAGTCCGTTAAGCTTAACACTGCTCACATTGCTTGCTTTTGGGAAGCGTCTTCCTGAATGAACTTTAAAGGTAATTCTTTTGTTCTCCATTCTATTATTTCTAGAACGCTATCTCCGAAATTCTCACTATGCTGACTATTATCTTCTGATCCCTAATTCATGTTCAATTTATCTTGTTCACCAGCCTATACTGATTTCAATTACTCTGAGGGACTAACTTAGCCTTCTGATAATCACATTCTAGTCACCAACTCATTTCTCGAAATGAGGGTATGACTTTATGGCTTATACAGTTTTATTGTCTCAAGGCCTGTCATTGCTTGTCTTTTCCTTCACTAAACTATAGACTATGTCATGCTATCATATTTTGATTTACTGTTATCACCCATTCATCACATCTTATAATACTTCATTTACTCTCTTCTTATTCTCCGGCTAATATTTCTGTCTATCATTTTATTCTAAACACTTCAACAAAACGTTCTTTCACTTTTAGCTCCCCTTCTTGCGACACCTAACATTCTCTCTTTTTTTTACTGGGGGGGGAGGGGTCATACTAAGGTAAATATTTATTTCTTCTAGGATTCTACTGCCTATCTTTTGAAATTTCTGAACATTGTAGTATTCATATCTAACTGTATTATTCTAGAGTGCACCATTTGGGTGTCTCACGAGAAGATCTATTACCATATTTGCACTATCCTTTGGAAATGTTAGCTAATGATAACAATTCATCCACCATTTTCGGTTACTTCAAACCTAGTTAGATCGTAATATCACATTCTTCTCTTAAACTATCTTTGTTAGCTCACATATGGCATAACTGAGGTGGGTGTGGCCCATTGTATATATCTCTATTACTGTTGAAAGTAACTCAGAATTCTTATATTTCTCTGTCTGAATTGTAAATACTGATAATCTTTACTAACCGAGTACCTCGCACCCTTCTTCACCTTGCTTCTTTTGCTTGTTGAAATTTGTATCTACCTTCTAATTTTCTTATTGCTTTTAACTATTATGAGTGGATAGATATTAATTCCTTAGGGCTCCTTATCAAGAAGCTTGCATGTCTTAGTACATACATGATTTGCTGAAGACCTCACATTTACTCATTATAGGCATGATGAAAAATCGAGTTCCTCTGACTCAACTTTTCCACAGCCACATTTAATCTCTTACCAACTGTTTTTCTGCATGTAGGTATCGTTGTGTTACGAAGAAAATAGAATTAGGAGTTTGAATTCTTACAACTGAGCTCTACCACAAGATCTAGAGTGAGAGGAAAGAGTGACAGTCCTAAATTTCCTATAGCCTCCTATTTATAAGTGTCGTGCACAACACACCCATAAAGAAGACTCTACTAGACCCGGCTTGTTGATTCCCTAGGACACAACTGCTCTAATACCACTTTTGTCACAACCCAAACCGAAGGGCCACGACGGGCACCCGGTGCCTAACTCAACCGAGTACCAACGTAACGTATACTTCCTATCATACTATCATGGATAAATGAGCAGTAAAGGTCTTCATGATATAATCAGAATCAAATATAAGAGAACACTCAACATAGGATAACCATACAAATGTATACATGTAAGATACGGACCAATAAGACCAAAATGATCATTTATACACTCAAAACATAGGGCGACAAGGTCATATGATCATTTATATACATGATATTTGTTTATAAGACTCTAAGAGTACATAAACGTCATAAAGGCCGGGACAGGGCCCCACCATACAAATCAATTCATGCCCAAAGCATACTAACCAAATAGGCAACCCTAGAGCAAGTGGAGTAAACCAACACCTTCCGCTGAGTTAATAGCCTACTATGAGGACTGTCAACCTGTCTATCTAGACCAGCGGACATAATACAGCGTCCCCAGGCAAAAGAAACATCAGAACGAATAAAGTAACAAGTATGTATGGTATGGAAAGAAGTATACAAAAGACATAAAAAAAACATGGAGTAAAGGACTCAACCCGTAAGTCTTAATAGCTCAGTGAATCATGAAACCTTTATAGTGTCATGTATATATGTATAAATGTCATATCATACATAGGTATATACGTATATAACATCCTCAAACCTTTGAGGGAATCCCATCATATCATATTGGCCTCAGTAGGAGAAATAATCAACGTAAACCAGTTGATCAGGTGGCGGTGCATATATAATGATGTTATCTTTCCCCATACATCATATAAATATATTATATGCATATATAACACCATCTGGTCATGGGCCAATGTGCATGTATAAATGAATGCAATGCATAAGGAAGTAAGTCGATAAGATCTCTCAAAATGTCATAAGATCAATATGCCTTCGGTTAATATCATGAATTAAACTTTATCAACTTACATATTTTCCGAGACCCATGAACAGAAAATATAATAATAGGACATGTGGGGAATCAAGAACATAAGACCATGTCAAAAGGAAAGAAGGAATAGCCTTAACGCACCTTATCTTAGTCTGTCTAATGATCACGTTGAACTTGTCTCGTCGCACTTAAATCTAAAACAATGATAATAATGTCATCATTAAGCTACGAATGATGCAACTATCATACAACGAATAACAAGCTTATTTTATATTAAAATGGGCAACATCTCCCTGTTATCCTTGCTTTCTCCAAGTCCATCAAAACAAAAAGAACACATACAACCTTTAAATATATACCTTCAGCACCACAATACACCTAACAGCCAAACAACACCAATCAATCTACGCAACAACAAGTGCACAAATGTCACCACTGAAACTACTATTTAACAGGTCGAACGGCAAGCTTGGATTGGAACCAAACACCAACTCTTTTTCACATCTCCCCTGTACTTACAACACCATCCATAGGTCCAGCATATAACATATATATATATATATATATATATATATATATATGACATTCAACATTATATCCATCATAAAAGTAACATCAAACAACCCAACAAGATATAACAATAACATGGACAACTTCTAAGTATTGTGTGGTTGCTTCTTCTCCTATATACAACATCATCAACATACTCAACATATTGACAAGCATAAAAACAATAAGAACATTATAGCCAAGCAATTCCCCACGATTTCCAGCCATATGAAGTCATATACACAACTCCAAAATAATCCAATAAGAGACAATAACTTTTTATACAACTTCAAGTTCTAACTTTTAATTCTTCATCCAAATAACTTAACCAACACATAGATAAGCTTAAGCCCAAGAAATAAGGTATTATACATACATTAAATAATCATAACAAACTCAAACCAAAGCTTCCCTTAGCTTACAAGCACCCTTTAATACATCACAACACCATAAAGACTCTCTTCTTCACATAGGCTAACCTTTGAGGCTAAGTTTCGGTAAAACCGCCTTGGATGCAACTTAGAACCTTAGAGAACTATTAGGGAAGTGTTGGAAGAGTTTGGGAACTGTCTTTGGTCGAAAATGACCAAAAGTGAGACGTCCAACCCCTTGAAAATGTTCAAGGGTTGTCGACTGCCTAAGTGGGTCCCATGGGAGTTGCTTGTGCAGTCTCACAAAAACTTGAATATTTCTCTACTCGAATGTTGTATCGACAAACGACTTACTGAATTAGAAATTAGACGCATAGATCTTCAATTTGGTCGGTGGATCATCACATAATTTCATGTATATTGGGTAGAAATATCTGCTACATTTGACCTAAATTTCAGCATGTTTGTGAATGTAACTTGTGATGACCTTTGCCAACTTTTGTTCCACAACTCGCTTGACTTCAATAAATAATACACGACTTACAATAAATCATAGAATAACTTCCTTTTCATGTTAACAACCCTAGTATTACCCTAAAAGTACATGTTATAGCATTCCCAACTTGTCGGCATTCGACAAAACCTATTTTCTTCAATTTGTTTAGCTTCTAAGCCTTTCAACCCTCTTGGTACTTATTATCCATGATCTTAAAGATTTTTAATATCATAGGTAGCATGATTAACTTACTTTATGTACTTTCAAAGATGATCTCAATTCTGAGCTTACATCAATTGACTTATGACGTACTCTCACGTGAGAAAACATGGGGTGTAACACCTATGGACCTCCAAACCAATATCCGGACATATGCCTAAGTCCAAAACAACCATATGACGCTATTGAAATCATCAAAATTTTATTCAGAAGCTGTCTAAACGAAAATCAAACTCCGATCAACTCTTTCAACTTAAGCTTCCAATCCTGGGACCAAGTGTCCCAATTCACTTAAAACTCCCCCGAAATCAATCCAACCATCCCGTCAAGTCACATAATCATAAATGAACACAGAAGAAGTGATAAATAGGGGAACGGGTTATAATACAAGAAATGACTGACTGGGTCATTACAAAATGGCAACTAAGTATATTTTTAGGAATCTTGTCCTTTTAACAACAGCGTTGCTCTCGGGATCTGACCCATCCAAGCACGAAATTCCTTTATTCAGGTCAATTGGTTTATTCATTTCTCTCATGAATCTCATAAGCTCAACTCTGAAATTGTCAGTTGTGTTATTGCCATTCCTAGATCCACTACTAGTACCTCCTGCTCGTTAGAATCGAACTCCTCACTTTGAGTTTTATTGCCGTCTCTTTGAAATTTTTGATTTGCAAGAATTTTGGGAGGAACCGGAGCTCTTCCATTAGCATTATTAATAGCACCCATTCAACTTTGTCATTACCTGATCTTGTCTTGAGAGGTGATCCATAAATGCCATTTGTTGCTCTCTCAAGATTTTGACTGTTTCAACAACGTGTTCATCATCCGCATCATCAGGAGATGGATTCCTTACATGCCGAGGATTTTAACCTTCTCGAACTAGAGTTGATTCATCACCTTCATTGTGGGTTTCGCTGGCTGAACATCACGTTGGAACACATGTTCACGTTCATTGTATGCTTCGGCATTATTGGAATTGTTGACATCGTTAGCTTCCATATCTGATTTTTCTTTTGCTATGAAAGGAATCAAAATTTGCCAGTAAAAGGCGAATGGATAAAAGCAATTACACAATTATCTATGCCCCATGGTGGGCACCAAACTGTTTACCCGTAAAATAGTACTGTTGAATCTGTAATGTTGTTTGTAGACACTTGAATTAATTTGACCCAGAAATATGAAATAAATAATTATAGAAATAGGATTTATAAAATGAACTTAAAGGAAATACAAGACTTGCTATGAATTTTAGCTTCCCCGGTAGCAAAAGTAAGAGCAATATTAAGAACAAGGTAAAAGAATAACGTTATAGGGTGAGAGCTGATTCAAGCTTTTGCGTCCAGAATATTTCTTGTGTTACAATGGATGCAAATTATCCTATTTATAGCTTTATTTTGTGAGACAAGATCTCCAAATCAAGCTCCTCTTTCATGAGAATAAAACTATCATTGATGGATACATAACGGTGTTACACCTCATATTTTCGTACGCAAGAACACGTCATAAGACAATTGATGTAAGCTAAGAAATGAGATCATTTTTAAAAATACATAAGGTAAGTTAATCATGTTATATTAGAGGTTACAAATCTTTAAGATCATGGATAACAAGTACCAAGAGGGTTGAAAGGCTTAGAAGCTAAACAAATTGAAGAAAATAAGTTTCGTCGAATGTCGACAAGTTGGGAATATTATAACATGTACTTTTGGGGTGATATTATGGTTCTTAATATGATAAGGAGGTTATGTTATTAGTTATAATAGTCGGGTATTATGTTTTCAAGTCAAGCGAGTTGATGAACAAAAGTTGGCAAAGGTCATCACAAGTTACATTCATAATGTGCTAAAAATTAGGTCATGTGTAACAGAGCTTATCTTCTAATATACTTGGAATTACAGGATTATCCATGTATCAAATTGAAAATCTACGAGTCTAGTTTCTAACACATCAAAGCGCTCATCGGTACGACATCGGAGCAGAGATATATTCACATTTTCGCGAGACTGTGAAAGCAGCTCCCGACGGGGCCCACTTAGGCGGTGGTCGACCTACTTCAGTTTAAAAATGATTTGGACGACCTTTATTTCTCATTTTTTGACCCAACTTAGTCCCTACCCTAGTCCTAACCCTCCTAAACAGATACCATAAGGGTTTGAAGTTATTCCAAAGTGATTACACCATATTTCAACATCAAAACTTAGTTCTAGTGAAGAACAACACCTCTATTAGGTAGTGCTGTCATTGAGGATAATTGTAGGCTGTGTTTGGCTAAAATTTCAAGTTTTTGCTACTGGATAAGGTGTGTATAACGGCCTACTAATTTTGCTTAAGCTTGCTTGTATGTTGGTTAAGTTGTTAGGATGATAAACTGCAAGATAATACTTTGATTAGTTTGAGATGTTGTTCTTGATGAATTGATTTGAAAGTTGCTCTATGGACTTTAAGTGGCTGAAAATTATGGAAAATAAGTTCGTTATCAAGTTGTTAGTATGATTATGTTAGTTTACATGTCAATCTTATTGAGGAAATTGGTAACTAGAAAAAGAAATGGCTATAAAGGAATTTGAAGTTGTCCATAGTGATATTATCTTGTGTTGACTATTTCGGGTAACTTTGAAATTGAGTAGAGGTTGGAAAACATTTAAAAGGTATTGGTTATTATACTAGATAAAATACTAAGTTCAAGAGCGAACAATGATGAGGTTGAAGGGTAGAAAAGGGATTCAATTCGAGATGGCCGCTCGACATGATATGTTGATGACTTGTTAATGAAATATTTTGTGCCCTATTTTTGATGTTATTCGTATTGTTTTTGCTCTGGTTGTTGTTGTTAGTACATGGTATTGGATGATGACTGGTTACAGGGGAGATACTGCCAGAATTTACATAAATGAGCTACTAGTTTAAGTTGCTGACTTAGCCTTTACTCAGCATAGATTTTGAATCTCCTTATGCTATGGTAGATTGAGTTGGGTTATTTTGAAGAATTGCTTGGAAGGTATTAAGGACTCAACGGAGTCGAGGTATGTTAAGGCTATCCCTTCTTTCCTTTTGGCATGATCCATATGATACAAACGAAACGAGCAAACACAGAACTTTCAAAAATGACTCTATTCTTAGAAGTACAAGGGGTGCATATGTTCTTGATTTCCCATGTGTCATATTATTATTTCGTCTATTCATGGTTCTCAGAAAATTATGAAACCTGATAATTTTATTTCATGATACTAACCGAAGGAATATTGATCCTATGACATGTTGAGAGATCTTATTGACTTACTTCTTATGCATTACATTCATTTATACATGTACATTGACCCATGACCAGATGACGTTATATACGCATATATTATATGTCTATGGGGTATGGGGTATGGAAAAGGTTATGGCATTATATACGCACCACCATGAGACAAAGAAACTCAAGAATACAAAACCGTCTCATAGACGTAGCAGCAAAAGGGGAAGGCCTAAATGACAGACTATGCCATAACCCATGGTATGACTAAGTCTATGAGATGCTGCACTCCTGAAGATATCAATCGAGGGAACTTGGGAAGAGAGCAGATTCAGAAAAGGAACATAACAGACCTAGTAGTCGCCGAGTTTTGGAAGAGAATGTCGACCAAAGAGTAATTCGAGGAGGAGCAGCTGAAGAAAACTACAGCACAGATATCAATCATGGATTTGTTATTGAGCTCCGATAGTCACAAGGACGCCCTATTGAAAGTACTAAGTGGGGTAAGTGTACCAAGTAACACTACCAGTAATGGCATTGGCCGCGGCAATTGGGAAAATGATCGAAGCAAATATGATGACTTTCAGAAGAGACAAACTTCCTGTCGATGGTGCAAGCCAGAACAAAGCTCTTCACATAAATGTCAAATATGGGGACAAAATGGTGTCTCCAGTGTTGGTCGATAGAGGGTCAAGACTCAACATCTGTCCGCTCTCCACCCTACGGGAGTTAGGAATTAATTTGAGAGAAGTCATGGAAAGCCATGTAAGGGTAAGGGCCTTTGATGGTTCACAAAAGGATGCTATTGAAGAAATTTATTTGGCCTTGCAAATTGGACCGGTCAAATTCCCCATATTGTTTCAAGTAATGGATATCTTGCCTCTCGTCGTGATATGTTGATGACTTGTTAATGAAATATTTTTTGCCCTATTGTTGATGTTGTTCTTATCTTTTTGCTCTAGTTGTTGTTGTTGGTAGATGGTATTGGAGGAGGCCCTAGTTACAGGGGAGATGCTGCTAGAATTTACATAAACGAGCTACTAGTTTAAGTTGCGGACTTAGCCTTTACTCAACACTGATTTTGAATCTCCTTATGCTATGGTAGATTGAGTTGAGTTATTTGAAGAATTGCTTTGAAGGTATTAAGAACTCAACGGAGTTAAGGTATGTTAAGGCTATCCCTTTTTTCCTTTTAGCATGATCCATGTGATACAGACTAAACGGGCAAATACAAAACTTTCATAAATTACTCTATTCTTAGAAGTAGTAGGGGTGCCTATATTATTGATTTTGCATGTGTCCTATTATTATATCGTTTGTTCATGGGTCTCAGAAAATACGTAAGTTGATAAATTTTATTTCATGCTATTAACTGAAGGAATATTGATCTTATAACATCACGAGAGATCTTATTGACTAACTTCTTATGCATTTTGCATTCATTTATACATATACATTGACCTATGACCCGAAAATGTTATATACTCGTATATTATATGTATACAGGGTATGGGTAAAGGTTATGGCGTTATATGCACCACCACCTGATCAGCTGGTATATATTGATGATTTCGCCACAGAGACCGAGATGATATGATGGAATTCCCTCAGAGGCTTTATGATGTTATGTATGCATATACCTATGCATGATATGGCATTTATACAGATATGCATGACATTATAAATGTTCCATGATTCACAAAGCTATTCAAACTTACAGGTTGAGTCCTTTACTCCATGTTTCTTTCATGTCTTTTATATACTGCTTTTTATGCCTTACATACTTGGTACTTTATTTGTACTGACGTCCCTTTTGCCTGAGGATGCTGCATTTCATGCCTGAATGTCCTGATAGACAGCTAGATAGACCTTCCCAGTAAATAGAGTCATACATTAGCTTGGTCGATAAGGTCCACATCCTCGGAGTTATGCAGTCTAGACCTTGGAGTCAATTTTATATATACAGGTTTTATGGATAGGTCGAGGCCCTGTCCCGACCATGATACAGTTCAGTTATCTCTAGAGGCTTGTAGACGACTCCTGTGTATTTTGTATGTTAGTATTATGCTTTGCCATCCCTTTGTACATGTTCAGTTTGCTACTGCTGATTGTTGACGTTCATAGCGGCCTCGTCGGCCTGCAAAGTTATCTATATGAGTTTTTGGGGTATGTTTGCCCTAAGATGAGAGACACATTATTTTCAAATGATTCAGAATATGACCCCATCGACCTCGATTGGTATTGTCAGCTTTCAGGTAGGCCTCGTTGGCCTAAGTTGAGGGATACCCCTCCACATTTTACAATTACAGAGTGGTACGCTCTGGTCGAGCATGGCACCGGGTGCTGGCCACACATTCCCATGTTTGGGGCGTGACAAATAGTTTGCTATAAATGCAGATATTCTCTACGACGATTGTTCATTGAATGTTATCTGATATTAATTCTTTAAATCTTTGTTATCGATTATCCTGTCTTCAGAATTCACCCAGCATCGGTCACATGCTTGTAACTGATATCAACAACTTGCTGACTTACATCTTACCTGTCTTCAACTCCACGTATCATCTTCTTATTTGTCCAACTGTTAATAACCAATTCACCGCATATAATTATCCGGGCTCATACCTGAAATCTCTAATCAAGAGTGATTAAATCTCAAACATTCTAACCAAATTCCACGGTGGTCAATTACGTGCTTTCAATGAGATGAATCTGAAAGTTAACGTATAGGTTATTTTTGTACCTCAATTTTTGTAAGTACGTACTTAAAGAAACATGTTGCATGTTTCACCATAATTAACAGAAAAAGAAAAGTCGGAACCTAATATGATGCGTTTGTCCTAATTGCGTTTTAAAATGATTAGATAAACTTATAGCTGGAATTAGCTTTATCCTATTTGTGGGGTAAAGGAATGCTAGCTTTTGTTAGCTGGTTAACGTTAAAATAAAGAATTGCTTCATATTCCCACGTGATTCATAGAGCTGGGAAGAATCTATCTTTACTCAAGAAGAAAAGAGAAATGCATGTTAATTTGATTTTAATGTATGAGATCAGAATTGGCAGAAAACAATGTTCAACTACATTTATTCTTTCTGCTTTCTCACTCGCCCTAAGTGTTAGGAAAAAACTTGTAATCCAGATTTTAGGTCGAAATGACTGTTTTCATTGCGTGTACAGAATTGGCAAGCAACTTTCTTTTCCAACTCCTCTAGTTTAAGAGAACTACGTGATAATATTCATACGAATGTAAGTAGCTAGTTAGAATAGTCTTATCTATTGGTTTATGATTTTTTGTAAGGATCTTATAGTTGGAAGTTGTGGTTAGATTCTCATCATATCATACGCAAAGCATCAAAAAGGAAAAACACAAAAATCAAAACCAAAACAGAAAACAAAAAAATGAAAAGAAAAAAGATTAAGAAAGTAGAGAAAAAAGAAAAAGAAATATCTCCGTCTGTTTTACTAATTACAATTGGATACAAATTATAAAAGAAAATTCGGATTCTAAATTAAAGTAGCATGTCTTTATTTCATTTTGAAGCACCCCCAATAACACTTTAACGTTTATTCCTTACTATGGAACCAAGGCTTAAAATATTCCATCCTTCGTAAGCCTTTAAATATGGCTACATTCTTGAACTATTATCAAACATCTCAGTGGAAGAGCACCCAAAACGCTAATACAGTGGTATGTAATGTGTTCTACTCTAGAAATGTATTTTTTTTTAAGTTTAATTTCCTGGTATGCCTCTTTACGCATCAAGAATTCTTTTCATTATTTAAGTCTTTAAATTATTCGAGCTTTCTCGGTAGTTAGACAATTGCTCGAATCAAGACCGAAATCCAAATTCGGACCAAAAATAAAAAAAGAGCACAAGCATAATTCCCTGCACCCGCGTGAGAGATTTTTTGAATCCATACCAATGAATTTGTGTAGATGCTATTCTTTTCTAGTCCAACAACTGTTCCACGTAGCGAGTAAAATTAAATATAGGAACGCTTTCTTTTATACAAAATGTTCACGAATGCCGAGAAGGTACTTTAATATCTGAAGCTAAAAAAGAAAATGCCTAAAGCTTGCATCCTTTTCTGTTTGTGATTCTATAATCTTGCATGCAAAGATATATAGAATAATGTAAAACTTCAACTTATGGGAGAAAAACGTATTACACAAACTGCTTTTTAATTTTCTTTCTTCTTCCTTTAGGCTTCGGTTATAGGGGACCGAAAGTTTTCATATGAAATAGATTTCACCTGTTTTCAGGAAACTTATTCTATATGTCTCTGACAGTATGCACTAATTCATCGTTTGATTTTCTATTTCCTTACTTTCTATCGTCTTACATTCTGGACCATATAGTGATCAGTACCTAACCAAAAATATAAATAAACAGGCATCGTATATAGAAGTGATGAAAATATAAACAATTGTTATATTTAGTAAAAAAAAAAGTGTTAATAACCTTATTTTTTTGTTAAAATGACCAAAATACATATAATGCTATTTGCAGAAAAAATATAAATTTAGAAGTACCTTTAGGATTGAAAAAAAGTCGAATAACTGAAACATAATGGAGAGGTATTACGAATTTTGTTTTGGCAAGGGGTCTTGGGGGATTAGTTATAAATTTAGACATAAAATAGTGAAGAGTTTTGTCAAATTTGACTGATTTTCACTAAAAACTACTAAACGTGTGATATTTTTTGTGCTTACAAAATGCATAGATAAATTAAAATGTACTTATTAGTTGTTTACCTAGAAAACATCTAAGTACTTGGTGCATTCATTAATTGGCATCACCTTCAACTCAAGTTTAATTTTTCGTTAATGGTTTGATTGATTATTGTGGCTTCTACAACTAGAAAAAGGAATATACTCTTTGCTCCAAAAAGAACTATGCATAAATTTATACATTTAAAAGTGATTTAACTTTAATTTTCTCATTTACCTTAAATGATATTGTTTTATACTCATAGAAGTGTCTTGGAATCATATTAAGAGTACATACATAAAGCATCTTTAAAAAAAATCTTTCTCGAATTATGTGTATGTCCAGTCAAACACAAGTTCAGATTGAAATATAACTGGTCTAATTTCACAACTTACAACTACTATTGCCTATTCATGCTGTTCATGAAGGTTCTGAAATGAAACTGGATAGCTCAACTAATATTAGATGGAATCAAATACAAAAGGTTCCTTTCTTCCTTAGTGATGAGAATAAGGAAAGCGGTGACTATGATCCTAAAGTGGTTTCGCTGGGGCCTTACCACCATGGAAAGGAGAAGCTCAAGTTTGTTCAGAATTTCAAGGCCATGGCCCTAGACAAGTTCATTGAAGGGAGTAATCAAGACAAAGCTTTCTTCCTCGGGGAAATTCTAAAGGAAGTTGAATATGCTAAAAGTTGTTACCTCGAAGAATTCACGTCTAAGTATGATGACATATATTTTGCTGAAATGATGCTCCTTGACGCATGCTTCATTCTAAATATTATAGGACCATGGGATCAGAAATCTAAAGAGAGCACGATGACTGAGCATCTTGGTGCTGTAGTTTATACCCAAAGTAAACGTGATTTATATTTGCTTGAAAATCAGGTACCGTTCAGAATTCTCATGATCTTGGCTAGCTCGAGATATGTTGTAAATGAAAAAGGATTTATAGAGACGGTGGAACGCTCTTGTTTTAAAATACTCTTCGATGAGGACACTATATTACCGAAAGATAATGACAATAATAAGCAGCCTCTTCACCTTCTTGAAATTTTCCGAAGTGTAATCGTCACTGGCAGCGGGGAAGTCGAACAACGACCTGTACGTGCTTGCAAGCTTGTCCGTGATATTTTCAACCAGTTGGGAATATGTCTTGAATATTGGTGTTGTAGAAAAGATAAAATGTCAACTCCTGGGTGTGACAGGTATGTGTTTCATTCTGTGACGGATCTCAAATCAAAAGGCATTCATTTCAGGCCTAACGAGATTGCGTCTTTGAATGGTGTAAAGTTTAGCCCTGCTGAATTCTGTCAATCTGCAAAGCTCAAACTCCCATGTTGGTATGTTCGTCCAGACACCAGAACATTTTTCATGAACATGATTGCTTATGAGTTATGTCCCAATTTTTATCCCGTTAAAGTTGTCACTTCTTACGTGAATCTCATGAAATCACTTATTGTTTCACAAGAGGATGTCAAAGAGCTGCGAGAAAAGAAAATTTTAATGAACAGCTTAGGGAGTGATGAACAAGTGGTAGAAGTCTATAAATCATTGAATACTTATGGCATAGAAGATACATCGTATATCCCCACCCAGCAAAGGTATATCGAGGATCACTATAACAACAAAGCCAGGACTTGGTTGTCTGAATTGAAAAATACATATTTTAATAGTCCCTGGTCTATAATTGCTTTGGTTGGTTCTATCTTCCTCCTTTGTTTAGATATTGTCCAGACCTACTGTGCAGTTCACCCTTCATTAAGAGGATCTTAATTTTAATTCTTTTACTTGTCCATTTAATTGTCCCTCCATACAATCTTGTATTGTGTGTTGTACTTTTTCCGTTTGCTTGTAAACAATAATAAGATTTAATTTTTTTTTTGCTGATCTTGATTTTCTTCCCTTCCAATTGACTTTTTACGTACTTCTTAATATATTTATGATTATTTAATTTGCCCGCGCTTCGCACTATTATAAAAAACATCATTGAATTTACAAATGATCTTTTTGTAAGTACAGTCGAGATAGAGAAATAAAAATTCAGCAGAAAGACAAGAATAGAAAATATGATATTGAGAGCTAAGTTAATCATTGTCACGACCCAAAATATGCTTAGTTATGGTGGCACCTAACTCAACCCGATAGGTAAACCAAATAACAGTCAGCACAATTCTACTTAAATTAATATGAAGTAAATAAGTGAAATAACTTAATCTCTGTACAATAACCCAAGGACCGGTAGTACAAGTCATGTGTCTCTAAAACATAGATTTACAAAGCTGGTATGAAAGTAAAATAACATTTGTTTGTATTGTACATAAGCAAAATATAAGTCCTAAACTACCATGAACAAGGGGTAGCTTGAATCTGGAAGGTCTTCAATGCCATGCTTCGTCTTCAATAGCTACGCAACTCCAAGATCTGCACGCAAGGTGCAGAAGTGTAGCATGAGTATAATGGACCACATGTACTCAGTAAGTATTTGACTAACCTCGATGAAATTGTGGCGAGATTTTTAGTCAAAAGATATTCACTCAATATTTCACTTGTGTAGATAATAAGCAACAAGAGCAATGCGAGAAAAAACGTAAAATAATTACGTAAAATGAAACAAGAAAACAAATGATAGAGGCCCCTGAATATTACCTATGCTCAATTCATAGTGTAACACAGATATAGAACATAATCAATAACATTCATAACATGTTTTCTCCATTGCGGTGCGCAACCCGATCCTACACAATAATACCAACATTCGTTGCGGCGTTCAACCCGATCCCACATAATAATATCTTCTTATCTTCTCCATTACGGCATGCAACCAAATATATACATACATATACATACATACATATATATATATACACACACACACACACACACACGTAATACCAAGGAAACTAACACGCGGAATTTAATTATACGAACTTGTCACGACCCTAACCCCGAACTCGGTTGTGATGACGCCTCTCGTGAAGACAAGGCCAGCCAATTTAACCAAAATCTCATTTTAAGCAGTTAATTAACATGAAAACAATATAAGCATGATTTAATAGCAATAATTCGGTGAAATATAGCTAACCATAATAGAAACCATCCCGACACAGCCCAAACCGGGGTGTCACAACTCATGAGCAACTATGGATCCTAATACAAGTCTACTAAATACAATATCTGGCACAACTGTTTGAAGAACATAGAAACAATAAGATAAGGGAGATACGGGGGCTGCGGACGCCAACAGCTACGTCGTAGTCTCTGAATCACCGCCTGGACGGGAGGAGTCAGCACTCCGGAGCGAAACCAACAATGCCTGAATCTGCACACATGGTACTGAGAGTAATGTGAGTACTCCGACCCAGTGAGTAATAAATATAAATAATAACTGAAAATAAGAAAGCACGTAAAGCACAAGGCATTCTAATTAAGCAATAAAACATCATTTGAAAACTAGTAAATCAGCGAGAAATCAAGTAAAATCTCCTTTCAACAAGTAAGACATGTAATTTTTCAGGTGAATAATGTGAAGAAAAAAAACATAGAAGATCGCCCCTCAGGCTCAGTATCAACAAATCCGCCCCTCGGGCAATATCGCAGAACAGTACCAGCCCCTCGGGCTCAAATCTCAAAACAATACCAACCCCTCGGGCTATCACATAGTACACTATCAGCCCCTCGGGCTATATCTCACATCACAATGGGTACCCGCGCTCACTGGGGTGTACAGACTCTGGGAGGGGCCCCTTACGACTCAAGCGCAATATCAAGCCACCTCGTGGCATCAAATCTAGGCCCTCAGCCTCATATCAGTCAAGCCACCTCGTGGCGTATATAAAGTATCTCAGGCCCTCGGCCTCGTATCAGTCAGAAGCCACCTCGTAGCATATAAAATATCTCAGGGCCTCATATCACTCAGTATATCCTCACATCTGGCCCTCAGCCGCACTCAGTCAGAAAATCATCACAAGCCCCTCTGGCATAGTAAAACAGTAGTTCTCAGCCCAAAGACATCATTAATATATTATTTAAGTCTAAAAAACTGAGTAAAAGTGGCTGAGTTGTAAAACAGTGGAAAAATAGCATGACAGAGTTCAACCAATAAGTCAAAATAGTAAAGAAACAATGATAAAAATCCCGAAGGGTTCAAATAATTGGCACGAAGCCCAAATATGGCAATCAGCCCAAATCATGATGATAAAAAATAAGTTTCGGTCAAATACACGGTAAAAAAAATCATCAATCGAGACGGATCAAGTCACAATCCCCAGTAGTAAATGACCCCACGCTCATCATCGAGCGCGTGTCTTACCTCAATATAGCACTACGATGTACAATCTGGGGTTTCAAACCCTCAGAACATCATTTACAATCACTTCTCACCTCGAACAGGCTAAATCTCTAGCCCGCGACGCCTTTGCCCCTCGAATTGGCCTCCACGCACGTCGAATATACCCAAAATCAGAACGAATACATCACAATATGCCGAGGGGACAAAGCCCAAGCGAAAACAATCAAAAATACCAAGAAACTCCGAAATTAGCAAAACCTGAGCCCTGGGCCCACTTCTCAGAGCTAAAAAATTTCCACATCAACGGGTTCCTTATTTCCCAACGAGTTCAACCATACGAAAATTATCGAATTCCGACATCAGATCGACCTCCAAATCTTAACTCTAAACTTAAGGATTTTTCACAATTTTTCCAACTTAATCACCAATTAAATACTAAAAATAGCGATATACTGGGGTAATTGGACCAAAGTTGAGTTAAGAACACTTACCCTAATGTTTCCCTTGAAAATCTCCCGAAATTCGCCTCAAAATTTGCTTCAAATCCGAGTTCTATAGCTCCAAATATGTTTAAAATGGAAAAAATCCCCTCTTTTGAGAATTTGTCCAAGCAAGTCTCATTTGGACATATTTTCGAGGCTGATTTTGCTATGATTTAGGGCGTTTCGGGAGATGTTTCTTAGATGGTAATGACAGTGGATTTTACATAATAAAGGTTAAAAAATTGGGACAAAAACGCCCCTTTCAAGTTTAAAATGCGACCGCATTTCCGTCGCATATCAAACATGCGGTCCGCATCCTTGCTATGGCCATCACAGATTGTAACCCTAGCTTTCACTGCATTCAGTGTGAGGTATGGTTTGTGGTCTGCATTGTAGAAACGCGACCGCATATGAGACTGCATTTTTGACGTTGATCCTTGCCTAGAAATCTGTCTGGGTCTGCGATCTCATGGTGATGGATATGCGGTCCGCATTGTATAAATGCGATCGCATACGAGACCGCATTTCTGATGTCGATCTTTGCCCATAAATATGTCTGGGTCTGCGATCTCAGTGTGATGGATATGCATTCCGCATTGTATAAATGCGACCGCATACGAGACCGCATTTCTGACGTCGATCTTTGACCAGAAATCTGTCTGGGTCTGCGATCTCAGTGTGAGATATGCCACTCGCATATGGGTTTTGCGATAGCATAACCTGCTTTGCGATGCCTTTTTGCTCTTTTACATAATTACAAAAGGAAATTGCGTTTAAAACAAGCAACAATCTAAGCAATTAGTATCGAATGTGCTTCTCCGGCACAAGAGGTCGTCACATTCTTCCCCACTTGAACATACGTTCATCCTCGAACGTGCTAAGGACCATTTCGAGGACATTAAATTTCTAAGTGTATTATTACACACACTTGCGGGAAATTCTACGTCACCGTAAATTTAACATGGATCCGACAATGCCTTCTTAATCGAAGATTAGTTCTTTTATCCACATTTATAAACTTCAAAGCTAAAATTTTCACAGCCCAATTAATTCAACACAGCATGTTAGTCTCAACAGGCTGTAGCAAACACGTTCTTGCCCGCTCATCATACGTATGCCCATAACCAAGTCTCTGGTCCTAATGGCTGTTCATAATTAATTCCATGTGACGACCCAGCCAGTCGTCTTGTGAGTTACAGCTTTGTTTACCCCATTTCTGCTTTATTATGCTTCGTTATCCGTGTTTTATGTAATCACGTTGAATGGTTTGCGTTCGGAGTAGATTTGGTAAGAAATGAGACACTTAGTCTCTTTTAAGAAGGTTTAAGTTGTAAAAGTCAACCGGATGTTGATTTATGAGTTAGAGGGCTCAGATGTGAATTCCGACGATTCGATTAGTTTTGGGAGATGATTTATGACTTTGAAGTGTGATCGAAATTGGTTTTGGAGGTCTGGTGTAGAATTAGGCTTGAATTGGTGGAGTTAGTATTTTGGCGATTTCCGGTTGTTAGGCGAGATTTTGATCCGAGGGTCGGAATGGAATTCCGAGAGTTGCTATAGCTTCGTATGGTGATTTCGGACTTCGGCGTATGTCCGAATTTGAAATTGGAAGTCCGTAGGACAATTCAACGCATTTTGATGAATGTTGGAAAATAGAAGATTTTTAAAGTTTGACCGAGGGGTTGACTTTTGATATCGGGGTCGGAATCCAGTTCTGAAAATCTTCATAGGTCCGTTATGTCATTTATGACTTGTGTGCAAAATTTGAGGTCAATCGGACTCGATTTGATAGGTTTCGGCATCGAATGTAGAAGTTGGAATTTGCTAGTTTTATTAGGCTTGAATTGGGGTATGATTCGTGTATTTAGCGTTGTTTGATGTGATTTAAGGCTCGACTAAGTCCATAATATGTTTTAGGACTTGTTGGTATATCCGAACGGGGTCCCCGAATGGCTCGAGTGAGTTTTGGGTAGTTAAACGGACTATTTCATCGTTGGAAAGGAAAATCTGCATAAATGTCAGAAATGCTACGTGATGCTGTCCAAAATGTGGACAGCATGTTGATTATGCTACGCAAAAATGCTATAGCAAAGTGCAACAGATTTCCATGTTAGAAATGTGACCAGTGACATGCGACCAGTTTGCTAGAGCAAAGTTGATTTTGCTACGCGAAAATGCTATAGCAAAGTGCAACACATTTCTGGGCCAAAACATTGTCAGAAATGTGACCAGTTTGCTATAGCAAAGTTGATTTTGCTACGCGAAAATACTATAGCAAAGTGCAGCAGATTTTTGGGCCAATACAATGTCAGAAATGCGACCAGTTTGCTATAGCAAAGTTGATTTTGCTACGCGAAATGCTATAGCATTTTCAACACCTGAAGTTTTATTTGTTCCGATTTTTGACCCCTTTATAAATAGAAATTAGTGCCCATTTGCCAGGCAAAACCCATTTTGGTTATCCACAAAGAGAAACACCTCCAAACACCATAAAAGTCACAACAAATCAACCTCAAAAACTATATCCAAAAGAGATTTTCTTGAACAAATTCTTGAAGAAGGGGGTTTTGACCATCTTGAACATAATTGGAGCTAGGGAACTCGGATTGAAGCGAAATATTGAAGGATTTTTGGAAGATTTTCGAGAGAAACATTGGGGTAAGTGCTCTTAACTCAATCTTGGTCAAATTACCCAAACCTATTGCCATTCTAGTATGTAATTGGTGATTTATGTTGGAGAAAATTGTGGAAAACCCTTGAGTTAGATTTTAAGACTTGGAGGTCTAACCGATGTCGAAATTCGATAAATCTTGTATGGTTGAACTCATGGGAGGATAAGGAACCCGTTGAGGTGAAAAATTACTGAATTTTGAAAAGTGGGCCCGGGGCTCGGGTTTTGCTAATTTTGGGATTTCTTAGTATTTATTGATTGTTTTCGCATGGGCTTTGTTCCCTCAACATATTATGACGTAATTGTTCTAAATTTGGATAGATTCGATGCACGTGGAGGCCAATTGGAAGGGCAAAGACGTCGTGGGCTAGGAATTTAGCCAGTTTGAGGTGAGTAGTGATTGTAAATGATGTTTTGAGGGTTTGAAACCCCGGATATTGCATATCGTAGTGCTATATTAGAGTGAGGCACACACTCAATGACGAGCGTTGGGTCGTTTACTACTAGGGATTGTGACATGGTCCATCCCGATTGATAATTTTACTAAGCAATTGATTGAAACTTACTTGTTACCATCTTGTTTGGGGCTGATTGCCATATTTGGGCTTCGTGCCAATTGTTTGAACCCTCCGGTGATTTTTATCACTATTTCCTCACTATTTCTACTTATTACTTGAACTCATTCATGTTGTTTCCTCTGTTGTACAAAGCAGCCACTTTTTACTCAGTTTTGAAATTTACACCATATTTTAAATGATGTTTTGGGCTGAGGACTACTGTTTTACTATGCCCGAGGGGCTTGTGATGATTTTTCTGACAGAGTGCGGCCGAGGGCCAGATGTGAGGTTTTACTGAGTGATATGAGGCCGAGGGCCTGAGATACTATGTATACGCCACGAGGTGGCTTGATTGATATGAGGCCGAGGGCCTAGATGTACGCCACGATGTGGCTTGATATAGCGCTTGGGCCGTAAGGGGCCCCTCCCGGAGTCTGTGCACCCCCAGTGAGCGTAGGGTACCCAGAGATATTACAGTTGGTAACAATGACAACTGTAGGTTACAGTTGGTAACAATGACAACTGGTAACCAGAGATATTGCAGTTGGTAACAATGACAACTGTAGGTTCCAGTTGGTAATAATGACAACTGGTAACCAGAAACATTACAGTTGGTAACAATGACAACTGTTGGATACAGTTGGTAACAATGGCAACTAGTAACCAGAGCTGTGAGATTGATACTGAGCCCGGGGACATTACAGTTGGTAACAATGACAACTGTAGGTTACAGTTGGTAACAATGACAACTGGTAACCAGAACTGGGGAGATTTTTACTGTTTTAAATGATACTGAGCCCAGGGATGTTACAGTTGGTAACAATGGCAGCTGGTAACCAGAGCTGGAAAGATTTTTAAATAATTTCTTACTGATTTACTATTTTCAAATAATGATTTACTGCTTCATTATGCATTGCCTTGTGTTTTACGTGTTTCCTTACTTTCAGTCATTATTTATATGTGCTACTCACTGAGTTGGAAGTACTCACATTACTCCCTGCACCATGTGTGCAAATTCAGGGGTTATTGATTTTGCTCCGAGGTATTGACTACGATTGTCAGAGTGGTGACTACTGAGACTACGAGGTAGCTGTTGGCGTCCGCAGCCCCGTATCTCTTTATATTGTTATTTCCACTTTTTTCAAACAATTGTGCCAGAGATATTGTAATAGTAATCTTGTTATTAGAGTTGCTCATTACTTTGTGACACCCCGATTTTGGGCTGTTGTTGGGATGGTTCACTATGTTTTTCCGCAAATGACCGTTATTAAACTATATTGTGTTGTTCTCTTGTTAAATTAATTGCTTAAAATGAGTTATGGTTCTAATTGGCTGGCCTTGTATTCACGAGAGGCGCCATCACGATCGGGTTTGGGATTTTGGTCGTGACAGCTTGGTATCAGAGCCTAGGTTACATAGGTCTCATGAGTCATGAGCAGGTTTAGTAGAGTCTTACGGATCGGTACGGAGACGTCTGGACTTATCTTCGAGAGGCTGCAGAACCTTCTTAGGAAAATTCCATATTCTTGAATTCTTGTCGTACGAACTTGTTGATCCGAGTACTAAAACTTCTGCTATCCTGTTCTCTCACAGATGGTGAGGCCGTGAACTACCGGACGAGGTGGACGACCACCAGTACCACCCACTGAGGCCACCAGAGGCCGTGGACGCGGTCGTGGTCATGGTAGAGGCAGAGCAGCGAGGGCAGCATATGTTGATCCACCAGCTGCCCCAGCTCAGGAACAGGCTCCAGCAGCACCAGTTCAGGCACCAGTTGTGCCTATCGATATTCCAGGTTTTCAGGAGACCTTGGCTCAGATATTATCTGTTTGCACTGACCTGGCTCAGGCGGTTTCAGCTACCATAGCCGCAACTACTTCACATGCCGGGGGAGGCAATCAGACTCCACTTGCCCGTACGCCTAAGCAGGTAGTGCAGGGACTTCAGATGCCGGGGGCACCTCCAGCCCAGCCAGCTGCACCAGCTCAGGAATTCATAGTTCAAGTTATGCCAGATGATGATCAGCGTCGCCTTGAGAGGTTTGGCAGACTCCAGCCTTCGTCATTCTGTGGTGCCGAGGGCGAGGATACCTAGGGTTTTCTTGACAAAGGTCAGCGAATGCTCCGGACAGCTGGGATTCTTGAGTCTAGTGGTGTGGCATTCACCACCTTTCAGTTTACTGGAGCTGCCTTTAATTGGTGGGAGGCGTATGAGAGGCGCGGCCGGTTGATGCAGCGCCCCTTACTTGGCAATAATTCTCCGCTCTTTTCTTGGAGAAGTATGTGCCGCAGTCCCGCAGAGAGGAGCTGCGCAGAAAGTTTGAATGGCTGCAACAGGGGGATATGACTGTGTCGCAGTATGAGTCAAGATTTTCTGAGTTGGCTCGACATGCTGTCTGGATGGTTCCGACTGATCGTGAAAGGATCAGGAGGTTTGTGGATGGCCTTAACTATCATCTTCGTATCCTCATGACTAGGGAGAGGGTATTAGGTGCTACCTTCGAGGAGGTGGTTGATATAGCTCGCGAGATTGAGATGGTTCGCCGTCAGGAGCGAGAGGAGAGGGAGGCTAATACGCCTCGAGGACCGGGTAGTTACAGTGGTACTCCTTCGAGAGGCCAGTTTTAGCAGGGTAGAGGCCGTTCCTTCAGGCCTGCTCAGTCAGCCCATCCAGAATACCATGGGGCATCTGCAGGTCGCGGCTATCATGGGTTGCAGTGGGCCAGTCATCACTCAGTGCCCTTCCAGCTCATGCTCCATCGGCCCAGGGTCCTCCTAGGCCAAGTGCATCTGCTAGAGCACCAGGGAGTTGTTATGATTGTGGCGAGATAGGTCACATATGGAGGCAATGTCCTCATCGTGGTGCTAGATCGTCCCAACAGAGGGGTCAGACCTTGACTTCTGCTCCAGTTACTTTACCACCCGCCCAGCCAGCTAGGGGTAGAGGTCAGGCAGCCAGAGGTCGCCCCAGAGGGGGAGGTCGAGCAGACGGTGGTCATGCTCGATTCTATGCAATCCCAGGCAGGACAGATGCCAGTGCTTCAGATACTGTCATCACAGGTATTATTTCAGTCTGCCACAAAGATTTCTCTATATTATTTGATCCCGGTTCCACTTATTCATATGTGTCCTCATATTTTGCTCATTATTTGAGTACGCCCCGAGAGTTTCTTGCTTTACCTATTTATGTGTCTACACGGTGGGCGACACTGTTATTGTAGACCGTGTGTACCGGTCGTGTGTAGTAACTATTGGGGGTCTGGAGACCTAAGTGGACCTATTGCTACTAAGCATGGTAGATTTTGATGTCATTTTGGGCATGGATTGGCTATCTCCATGTCGTGCTATCTTAGACTGTCATGCTAAGACAGTTACTTTGGCTATGCCGAGTGTGCCGCGGATCGAGTGGCGTGGCGTGACTGATTATATTCCTTGTAGGGTGATATCATACTTGAAAGCCCAGCGTATGGTTGGGAAGGGTTGCCTTGCATACCTAGCGTTTGTGAGGGATGTTTGAGCTGAGACTCTAAGCATCGATTCTGTTCCAGTTGTGCGGGATTTTCTGGATGTATTTCCTGCAGACCTGCCGGGCATGACATCGGACAGGGACATTGATGTTGGTATTGACCTGGTGCCGGGCACTCAGCCCATCTCTATTTCACCGTATCGTATGGCACCAGCAGAGTTGAAGGAGTTGAAAGAGCAACTTCAAGAAATCCTAGATAAGGGGTTTATTGGCCTAGTGTGTCACCTTGGGGTGCACCGGTTCTATATGTGAAAAAGAAAGATGGCACGATGAGAATGTGCATCGATTATAGGCAATTGAACATGGTAACAATCAAGAACAAATATCCTTTGCCTCGCTTCGATGATTTATTTGACCAGCTTCAGGGAGCACGAGTGTTCTCTAAGATTGATCTCCATTCAGGATATCACCAGTTAAAGATCAGGGATGCAAATATTCTTAAGACTGCTTTCCGGACTAGATATGGCCACTATGAGTTTCTTGTTATGTCTTTTGGGCTAACCAATGCCCCAGCAGCGTTCATGCAGTTAATGAACAATGTATTCGGCCTTATCTGGATTCGTTCGTGGTGTTATTCGTTGATGATATACTGGTGTACTCGCGCAATCAGGAAGAGCACGCAGCACATTTGCGAGTTGTATTACATAGATTGAGGGAGGAGAAACTTTTTGCAAAATTCTCTAAGTACGAGTTTTGGCTCAACTCAGTGGCTTTCTTGGGGCACGTGGTGTCCAGCGAGGGTATACAAGTTGAACCAAAGAAGATAGAGGCGATCCAGAGTTGGCCTAGACCATCCTCGGTCACAGAGATTCGTAGCTCTCTTGGGTTGGCAGGCTACTATCGCTGGTTTGTTCAGGGTTTCTCATCCATTGTGTCGCCCTTGACCAAATTGACCCAGAAGGGTGTTCCATTTCTATGGTCGGACAAGTGTGAGGAGAGCTTTCAAAAGCTCAAGACAGCCTTAACCACAGCTCCAGTATTGGTTCTACCATCAGCCTCAGGTTCGTATACCGTGTATTGTGATGCCTCAAGAATTGGGATCGGTTGTGTACTAATGCAAGAGGGTAGAGTTATTGCTTATTCTTCTCATCAGTTGAAGCCTCATGAGAAGAACTACCCCGTGCATGATTTGGAGCTGGCTGCCATAGTTCATGCTTTAAAGATTTGGAGGCATTACTTGTATGGCATATCTTGTGAGGTATTTATTGATCACCATAGCCTTCAACATCTGTTCAAGCAAAAGGATCTAAATTTGAGGCAGCGGAGATGGCTGGAATTGCTCAAGGATTACGATATTACTATGCTATTCCATCCGGGAAAGGCCAATGTGGTGGCCGATGCTTTGAGCCGAAAAGCAGTGAGCATGGGGAGTTTGGCATACATTCTAGTTGGACAGAGACCTCTCGCAGTCGATGTTCTGACCTTGGCCAATAGGTTTGTGAGATTAGACATCTCGGAATCCAATCGGGTGTTGGCTTGCGTGGTTTCTCGGTCTTCGTTATACGATCGCATCAGGGAGCATCAGTATGACGATCCCCATTTGCTTGTCCTTAAGGACAAAGTCCAGCATAATGATGCTAAAGATGTGACCATCAGCGACGATGGAGTGTTGAGGATGCAGGGCCGGATTTGTGTACCCAATGTGAATGGGCTCCGAGAGTTGATTCAGGAGGAGGCCCATAGCTCACGGTATTCCATTCATCCGTGTGTCGGAAAGATGTACCAGGACTTGAAGCAACATTATTGGTGGAGAAGGATGAAAAAGGATATTGTGGGATTCGTAGCTCGGTGTCTCAACTGTCAGCAAGTAAAATATGAACATCAGAGGCCGGGTGGTTTGCTTCAGCAGATAGATATTCCCGAGTGGAAATTGGAGCGGATCACTATGGACCTTGTCGTTGGACTCCCACGGACTTTGAAGAAGTTCGATGCTATTTGGGTGATTGTGGATCGGCTGACCAAGTTCGTGCACATCATTCCTGTGTGTATTACCTATTCTTCAGAACGGTTGGCAAGGATTTATATCCGAGAGATTGTCCGGCTGCATGGTGTTCCAGTTTCTATCATTTCAGATAGAGGTACTCAGTTCACTTCGCAGTTCTGGAAAGCCGTGCAGAGGGAGTTGGGTACTCAGTTGGAATTGAGCACAACATTTCATCCTCAAATAGATGGGCAGTCCAAGCGTACCATCCAGATATTGGAGGACATGTTACAGGCATGCGCTATTGATTTCGGAGGCTCATGGGATGAGTTTCTGCCTCTTGCAGAGTTCGCTTATAACAACAGCTATCAGTGAAGTATTCAGATGGCTCCGTATGAGGCTTTGTATGGGAGGCGGTGTAGATCTCCGATTGGTTGGTTCGAACCCGGCGAAGCTAGGCTATTGGGGACTGACTTGGTTCAGGATGCTTTAGAGAAGGTGAAAACAATCCAGGATAGGCTCCGTACAGCACAGTCGAGGCAAAAGAGTTATGCCAATAGGAAGGTTCGAGATGTGTCTTACATGGTTGGCGAGAAGGTCTTGCTGAATGTTTCGCCCATGAAAGGTGTTGTGAGATTCGGGAAGAAAGGGAAATTGAGTCCTCGGTTCATTGGGTCGTTTGAAGTATTTCGGAGAATCGGGGAGGTGGCTTATGAGCTTGCTTTGCCACCCAGTCTGTCGAGTGTTCACCCGGTATTTCATGTTTCTATGCTCCGGAAGTATATTGGGGACTGATCCGCTCAAATTACACCTTTACAATAGTGTAAGCGATCGATGTCAAATATAGTAACCCAACTAGGTTAGGGTCGAATCCCACAGGGAATAGGCGTGAAACAAATATCTGATTAAAGCAATCTTATACTTAGTCGTAATTCGATCAAGTAACCAAATATAGTAAATTGATGTTGAGTACTTAAAGAAAGTTGAACTAATAATTGCAGCTTGAAAAGAATAGTTGAATAAAGATATGAATTTGAGATACTAAGGTTGTGCTCCCCCTAATGTAGTAGAATGTATCGATATTGATATTGACCTCCGTTCTTGATATGCAATCGGTTCTTATTATAGTGTTATCTGATATTTTCCAATATTTATATAACGTATCCTCTTATGATCCTCCCGAATACATTAGAGACAAAATTAAGAATACCCAATCATTCGCCGACTTAAAATCCTCTTATTCCTAAGTGATTTTGTTAAACAAGGATTAAAGCCTTGAATTGTCGTTATTTATTTCTACCAAGCTCTATCTCCCTTTTCCAAGGTACAATAGCGTAAATTGGCACTCGTTAATGTTTGCAACCACTAACGATTTAATTAAGAACGAGAAATAAATAAGTATCAAGATTCTTTCGAAATTGGAAGCAATATCAATTGTTCAATAACATTCCACCCATCTAGAGTTCACAACCTCAGTATTAGAATTTAGTTACACATATTGAAAACTAAAAAACAAATAAGAATAGTAGAATTCATCTTACAACAATATTGATTTCTTAGTTTTGATCACCCTAAAATCTCTCCCAATTTGAAAAAAACCAAAAGCACTATTTTGCACTTTGAATTCTAATCAGTCTCCCTTTACACAACCCTGGAGATGCTATTTATATAGGGTCAAAAACCGAGGTGAACTGAAATAACGTCTGACCTAATTTTCCGTCTGCGATCGCATTCCTGTCGCAGAACAGGAATGCGGTCCGCAGAATCTTCATCCTGTGTCGCAGACTTCACCAGAACTTCTCCTCCCTGTCGCATTTAAGAATGCGGTCCGCAGAATGACTCTGCGATCGCAGAATGTGATCGCGATTCCCTCTATTTTTTACCTCAAACTCTGTCTGTGTCTGCGATGAAAATGCGATTAGCATTTCCATTCTGCGGTCGCATTTTTGACAGCATTCTTACTTTAACTTTGGCTTGAAGTTCTGTCCGCCTTTGCGATTTACGTTCTAATTCTGCGACTCGCATATCCACTTTGCGGTCGCATAATTGCTCCTGCTGTGTTGTTGATCTCTTTTCTTGCCTTTGGATGGCTTTTGCACTACTTTTCACAATTTTGGGTCTCTTTCATCCATATACTGAAATTACACTAAAACTAAATAAATATCATGATAATTAACAAGAGAAACAAGCAATTTTCAAACAAATAGTATCAATATGTGCCGAAATTTCCCGGCACATCAACACCCCCAACTTAAGCTCTTGCTTGTCCTCAAGCAATTAACACAACACCACCCTAACTACTACGCTACCTATCAAATATAAAGCAACATTGACCAAGGACCGTGGTTGTTGATAACATCGTAAGTATAACCATCTTTTACTGTACCCCCTTCGAATCATTAAAATGCTTCAAAGAACAAACAATCACTTAGTGAACTTTTGAGCCTCAACAAAGTAATTAAATGCTACTTTCAGTTGAATCAACTTGTGCTTTGACTCCAAGCTCAACTAGCTATCAACCTAGCAGTGTATGTGCCCTTACCAGAAAGAAAGTCCCATTCGCACAGTATTTGTCATAGAATAAATCAAGGGACAAAAAGACTAAAAACACTCTCTCTCCGAATAAAATTTCAAGTGTCACCACCTGCCATGCCATAGGCTTGCCCTTATTTTAATTCATCACCTATTCATAAGAACACTTTAGTTAAAGATCACATAAGGACTTTATAGGCTTGTAATGTTGGTTTAAGGAAGGGTAGGATGTGAATTTAGATAATAGTGGCTACTTCCTCCTTGAACGCTCATTACTCTCTTTCTCCTTCCAGCCTTTTGTTCCTTTGCCTTCACTGAATTTACAATTCCACATTAAACCCCACTCACATACCTCATTATTTTATTCTCAAGCTTCTGTATACCACTTACATTGACTATTTTTTTCTTCTTCTTTTGCTTTCACACTTGTGGTATCTATTTATTTATATTTTTTTTTCGAAGCTTCATAGATTGACATGAGCTTTTGAGGTATGGAGTCTCATGATTTTACCCCTTTTCTTATTGATCCCCCACCCCAACTTAATCTTTTATCAATACTCTCAGTGTTCAAGGAGGAATGGGTTCAAAAGGAGTCATTTTGATGAATGGATTCAGGTTATAATGCGGAGGCCAACAAAAAGGCTACAAGGCTCAAAATGGGGTACTAGTGATAGTTAATATGCACAGGTCGGCTGAAAGAGGCTAGAAAGGTTTTATCACTACTCAAAGAAAGCCTAATGTCACGACCCAAGCCGGAGGGCCGCGACTGGCACCGGACCCTACTCAACGGGCGCCGGCGTACCCTTCATCTAACTTTCCTTATTATCTATAAGGCTTGTCATATGCATATAATCTCGAATAATAATTATAATGATACGAGACGTCATGCCATGATACGAACATACTTATATACATAATATGGCCCATAAGGCTACAATGCAAAACCATAAAATAAAACCTATACGTTTGCCGACAAGGCAATTCAACTGTACATAAGCCAACCCCTTACTTGTCTATGCATAAATTGACACTTGTCTATGAGCTTCTACAAAAACGTACATAATGCAACCTACGTCGGAACAGGGCCCCGACGTGCCCATAATGCCTATAACAAAATGCATACCAAGACTGTGGCAAGTCTGAAGGATGGATCTCGCCAATATCTGCTGAACTGGGTAGCCTACTGTGGTGGGGAAGCCTCGTCTATCTGTCTGCCTGGACCTGCAGCACGACATGCAGCGTCCACAAATAAAGGACGTCAGTACGGATAATGTACTGAGTATGTAAGACAGGAAACATAATGTAAGAACAATAATAAGCATCAGGGTAAGAGACATACAACCTGTACCATCTGAATGCCTCTGAGGGCGACTAACCATGTCATGCTTGACATGCATATGCATATACATATATTTATATCCTTTTGAAAATCATCATATACATATATACGCCTCTGTGGGCCATCATCATCTCATACATATGCCTCTGTGGGCCTCCTCATCATCATACCCAACTGATCAGTGGTTGCACAATAGGTGCCATACCCCGCCGACTATAGCGCGGCTCGGTAGAGTAACATAGCTGTCGACTATAGCGCGACTAAGTAGAGTAAAACATATACATATGTATAGTTGCACAATAGGTGCCATACCCGGCCGACTATAGCGCGTCCACAAGTAAAGGACGTCAGTACGGATAATGTACTGAGTATGTAAGACAGGAAACATAATGTAAGAAAAATAATAACATATCAATCCTCCCATAAGAGGGGAAACAATATACGTACTGCTACCTTCTAAGAGTAGAGTATCTTTGGGGTTCGTTCATTGCATTGTGTACAGTCAGAGTCGTGAAAAAGAAGGAAAAGGATAGTCTCACATACCTTGCAATACTTTGCAATCTCAAGCTATGAAACTTCCACGACTTCTTAGTCTACAATAAGAGAAAGGACACTAGCGTTATCGTTCAGGCGTCGCAACTATATGTATCGACTGTAACCTATTTTGCAATAAAACGGACAGCACCTCCCCTATATATATGACTTCACACAAGTCAAAACAGCCACCAAACAGCCAAACAACATCAATAAGAATCATATTGAACCTCCCAAAACAGTCCACGCACAAGCCAATCGCTTCATACATACGATGGCCACTATAGTCGTGTCAAACTACCCGGAAATGTTACAAGCAACTATCAGGCCACAACCCTAAGCATATATGGTGTTTCTCCACACCCTTTATCCTCCAAAACTCCACAAATAAGTAGTGAAACACGCAGCTTTACAGCAACATAAAACAGTCCATAAAACCGTCCGCTACAAGTGAATAACTCGAACTCACGGCTTCCGATCACCGTCCCGTGAGTTCGTACACACATAGAACGAATTACCAAGACTTAACAGTAGAAAATATGTATTAAATAGAGCAGTAAACTCACCTTTCTTTTTAGATAACTCAGCCCTTGCTTTGATTCCTCGAACTCTAGGGTTTACCTTCAACTAGAACTTGAAAGAGGGAAAAATCGATTAGGGTTTGTGTGGTGTTATTTTGGGGAGGGGTTGCAGGGGTTCTTTTAGGTTTTGAAGCTGTGAAATGATAATGAATTAGCAGGCTTTAGAAGCTTTTAAAAGCCCTCTCTTGACCGACTTGGGGCTTTTAACTTTTAGCTCTTACTTTTGGCAAGTAGGTGATGCACCTACTTGTCACCTACCAGCCTGCGCAGTTCTACGGAAATGCAATTATCTCAATACTCCAAGATCTTATTGACAAACGGTTTGAAGAATTGGAAACTAGACTCATAGACCTTTAATTTGGTAGGTAGATCACCCCGTAACTCCTTGTAAATTGGGATAAAATCGCAGAAACATTTGGCCTAACGTTTAAGTAAAATTGTGAACCTAAGTTGCGACAACTTTTGTCGACTTTTGTTTCATAACTCGTTTGACTTCAAGACTTATGAAACGGATATCATATCATTCAAATACCTTAAAACATGACATTTTGGTAATGTTAAACACCTCTCGATTTTTTTGAAAAACGCGAGTTACAACTTCCTTAACTCGTTTATCCTCTAATACTTGTTAACCGCCATTATACACCTTTGCATTGTTTTGGACCAATAGGACTAAACTCTTATTGTCTCAAAGGTAATTCTCTTCTCAAACCAAGGTAGACTATCTTACGGTGTAATCTAACACGTACAAATATGGGTTATAACAAACACCCCCGTCGATCACAACAGAGTTCCAGTTGTAGACCCGATCGACGCTAGCTTGCATGTGATCATCATGCAAATTTTCCTACCGATCCTGAGAACAGCATCCGCAGAGAAGTCTGATCGGTTGCACAAAATATGCATGGCGGCGAAGATGATGGGATCAACTTGCAGGTGATCTTTGAAATATTACAGGCTCAACAGGTAGTAATAGCCCAACTCCAAAATCAAAGACGCGCCCCGAGGGGGATTGAGCCTGAGCCGTCGCGGGAAGTCATCGCAGAAATGAACCGATCATGGAGAGACTAAATGAAAGTAAATTGTGGACCAACCCCGAGATCATAAAAATGCTCGAGGAGCTGACAACATGAGTAGAATCGGGAGAGAAGAAAATCGAAGCCAATGACAAAAAAACAGAAACCTACAATTCCAGGGTCGATCAAATACCAAAAGCACCGCCGATATTAAAAGGCCTGGATTTTTAGAACTTTGTTCAAAAACCTTTCCCTCCGAGCACAGCTCTGAAGCCTATCCCTAAGAAGTTCCGCATGCTCGAGATTCCTAAGTACAACGAAACGATACACCCAAATGAGCATGTGACCTCCCACACATGCGCCATCAAAGGGAATGACTTGGAAGATGACGTGATCGAGTATGTCCTGCTGAAATGGTTCGGGGAAACTCTGTCAAAGGGAACTATGATATGGTATCACAACCTACCTCCTAATTCTTTTGACTCGTTTGCTATGCTTGCAGATTCCTTTGTGAAAGCGCAGACCGAGGTTATCAAGGTCGAGACCAGGAAGTCGGACCATTTCAAAGTAAAATAGAGGGTCAATGAGATGCTCAGAGAATTCGTGTTCCGGTTTCAAATGAAACGAATGAACCTGCATCGGGTCGCGGACGATTGGGCCGTTCAATCCTTCACCCAGGAACTCAATGTTCGAATCTCGTTGGCTTCACAAGAGTTGAAACAAAATCTGGTAGAATATCTAGCTGTTACTTGGGCCGACGTACATTACCGGTATCAATCAAAAATCAGGGTTGAAGTCTTGAAGATGATCAACTTGAGGCCCTTTTCGGGTCCGTTTATCTCGTCCGAGCCGTTGATAGAGTCAAGAGAGACATCGATCGTGAACCGAGATCAAGCAGGAATCGTTATCAACCATACAACGGGGACGGAAGAGGTAACGGATCTGGGCGAAACCCCGTGAGGAATGAAAGAAGAAATGATCAGGGTCAGAACAACCGGGGACTCATGAGCAAAAAAAAGTTTTGACAGACCCATCGGGCCTAAGGAAGCACCAAGGCTTTTGGAATACAACTTTAATGTCGACGCCGCCATCGTATCTGCCATCGGATGCATCAAAGATACCAAATGGCCTCGAACTCTACAGTCCAATCCAGCCCAAAAGGATTCTAATCTAATGTGCAAATATCATGACACTCACGGCCATAGAACGGAGGATTGCCGACAATTAAGAGAGGAAGTAGCTCGGCTATTCAACAACGGACATCTACGAGAGTTCCTGAGCGATGAGCCAAGAATCATTTCAGGAACAGGGATGCTAATAAACAGATCGAGCAGGAAGAACCTCAACATGTCATTAACATGATTATTGGTGCGGTCGACATTTCTTAAGGGTGATGTTAAAACGCACCAAAGTATCCATCACAAGAGAAAAATGAACTTGGGATTATCTGCTAAAAGGAACCTTGTCTTTCAACAACGAAGACGCCGAAGGGATCGTGCAGCCCCACAATGACGCACTGGTAATATCTGTACTCATAAATTAATCTCGAGTTAAGCGTGTGTTGATTGATCTAGGTAGCTCGGCCAACATCATCAGATCGAGGGTTGTGGAACAGCTCGGTCTACAAGATCAAATTGTGCCAGCGGCCCGAGTCCTAAACGGATTTAACATGGCATGTGAAACCACTAAAGGGGAGATAACATTACCGGTGAACACTGGCAGGACCATCCAGGAAGCCAAGTTCTATGTAATCGAAGGAGATATGAGGTACAATGCTCTCTTCGGGAGGCCATGGATCCAGAACATGAGGGAAGTACCCTCGACCCTGTACCAAGTGTTAAAATTCCCAACACTAGGAGGGATTAAAACAATCTACGGAGAACAACTAGCCGCAAAGGAAATGTTTGCGGTCGAAGAGGTGATCCCGATATCTTCCCTTACAACGACAAAAGGTCTGGATTCGGTCACTGAGAAAGAATCCAAATAGCAATTACCAACGGTAGCCTCGACCCAACCGGAGATACAGGGGACCGATGAAGACGATGACTACAGGGTTCCCTGATCCTTTATAGCCCTCGATGACTTCAATTCCACCAAATCGATGGTGGAAGAACTGGAAAAAGTCACATTGATGGAGGATCCACACGATCGAAAGCTATACCTACGCACGAGGTTAAGTCCGGAGCTCAGGAGAAAACTCAGTACATTACTTATAGCTAACGTAGATTGTTTCGCTTGGTCCCACCTTGATATGACAGGAATCCCCCGGAAGTAACCAGTCACGAGCTGAGCCTAGACCCGAAGTTCCATTCGGTCAAACAGAAAAGGAGACCTCAGTCCGAAGTCAAGCATGCATTCATCAAAGATGAGTTATCTAAACTCCTTAAAATAGGGTCAAACCGGGAAGTTAAATACCTGGATTGGCTAGCAAACGTAGTGATAGTCCCTAAAAAGGGAATAAGTTGAGAACGACTATAAAGATTTGAATAAGGCATGCCCCAAGGACTCTTTCTCTTTGCCCAACATCGATCGCATGATCGACGCGACGACTGGCCATGAGATCCTCAGTTTTCTCGACGCCTATTCCGGGTACAACCAAATTTGGATGGACCCGGGTGATGTGCCGGAGAATTTCGGCACATTTTGATACTACTTGCTTAGATTTTGACTTGTTTACATGCAATTTCCCTCGGTACTTATGTAATTTTAATGTTTTTGCAGTATATGAAGTGTAAGGACCTAAGAGCATGGAAAAGAGCTCAAAAAGCCACCTAAAGACAAGAAAAGTGCAGAAAAGCATCGCAGAGGTGAATATGCTATCACAAACATCACATGTGAGCCGCATAATTCGCAAACCAAGACAGACTTCTGGGCAAACTTTCACGTCAAGAATGCAGTCGCATATGCGATCGCATAACTGGGATGTGAGCCGCAGAATTTCACACGGAAATCGTAGACCAAAGCAGAGTTTTGGGCGAAGTTCAGAGTCAGAAATGCGATCGCATCTATGATCGCATAACTGGTATGCGAACCGCAGAAGCAACCGCAGACCAAGCATGAAGTCTACTGAAGGATGGAATTGCAATGCAAGATGCGGTCGCATTTCTTCAATGCGGACCGTGAATCATGAATGCTATGAAGGCAAACCTAGGGGTGAAATATGCGACGTTTAGAATTGCAGACCACATTTCTGTTATGCGACAGAAATACGGTCGCGTTGTTGACTCCAGGGGCAGATCAGTCCGAATTTTGCCTCAATTTTTGGGCCTCTATAAATAGGTCTATTAGGGTTTTTTGAGGACTATCTTGTCAGAATTTGGAGCAGAAAGTACAAGGCTTGAATATTCTTATTTCATGGAAGCTTTTGGGTCAATAATCTTCTACTTTGTAAGCGTTATGACAATTATTATTCTTGTGATTTCAGTTTTTAGTATGAGTAGCTAATTTAAACACTAAGGTTGTGAACCCTAAATGGGTGTGATGTTATTGGGTGTTTGATATTGAATATATATTTAACGGTTGATTGATATTTGTTTACTTCTCATTCCTTAAACAATTGTTGGTGGTTGCAAACATTAACAAATGCCATTAAATTCCATCTTTGCTTGGGAAAGCGGGGTAGAATTTGGTAGAAGTAAATATCAAAAACTCAAGGCTTTAAACCTTGTTTAATAAAATTGCTTAGGACTAAGTGGGTTTTAATTTGACATAAATTGATTGTTCTTAATCACAACTCTTTTATATTTGGAAAAATCATAAAGAAGAAATATTACCCAACTATTGGAAAATATTGGGTGGTCAATTAGACATCAATTGCATATCAAAAAGATTCTTCCATTAGACATATAATATATTGACATCGATAGCATTACACTTCATTAAGGGGGACACGACCTTGGTTTCTTTAATCATATTATTCATATTCTCAGTATTGCAATTAGACTTTAGTTAAAACTAAATTCACTTCATACTTTTGTTATATTTACCTGGATAGAATTACGACTGTAGTTGAGTAATACGCTAATCAAGTAAACGTTTCACACCTATTCCCTGTGGAATTCGACCCCAACCTTGTTGGGTTATTATATTTGACATCGACCGCTTACACTATTTATAAAGGTGTAATTTGAGCGTATCAAATTTTGGCGCCGTTGCCGGAGAATACTGTTTTGAAATTACTAATTAGTGTGTGCTTTACTTTACGTCTTATTCTACTCTATCACACTTTGTTTGTTTTGCTTGGTGTTGATAGGAAAACATGTCGGAAAATGGTGATGATGTGGAGTCAGATATGGAAGAAAATCCTTTTGCGGATATCGAGGAGTACATTGAGGACACCAATGCTATTGTACCTCCTGCTATTAGTGCTGCGACTTTCAAAGTGGAACACGGGTTAATTCTTATGCTTAAAGCGGACGGATTTTTCAGGAATTCCACTGATGATGATCCAACACAACATCTCAGAAATTTCTTGGGTGTATGTGCAATCCATAAGCAAAATAATGTCTCCGATGATGCCCTAAGTTTGAGATACTTCAAGTACTCTCTAGCTGGGGACGCAAGGAAATGGCTCCAGAATCTTCCTCCAAACTCCATTCATTCCTGGCCCGAAGTTGTACGAGCTTTCTTGTTAAAATAGTTCCCACAAAGCAAGAAGTCCGAGCTCAGGGATAAAATTTTCTTCTTCAAGCAATTACCAGGAGAACAATTACATGAAGCATGGGATCGCTTTAAACTATATTTGCTGAGGTCTCCAAACCATGGTTTCCCGGATTCCATTTTGTTGGATAAATTTTACATGGGTTTGGATCCGATGAACCAATCAATAGCCAAGAATGCAGCTGCTAGGTCTTTCATGGATAAATCATTCGCTAGGGTGACTCAAATACTAGATAAAATGGCAAAGCATAACAAAGCTTGGCATTCTAAGGACTCCACAGGCGGAATTGCGATTGGCTCTCCTTCCTTGAGCAACATGATCAAGGAAAATCAAGAGAGATATCAAGTGATTGCAGAACTTGCTACGAATGTCAATGTGTTGACAAAGATGTTCATTAAAAACCAAAAGAAGAAAGTGAATGTGATAGAGAATGTGCAGCCTGTACCAAATGAAGATTTTGAGGAAGCAAACTATGTCAACAACTCTCAAGGAGGGTATCAAAGGCAGCACTACCAATGTCAAGGATCACAGAATCAATGGAGGCCAAACCCGCAAGGGCAAGGTCACCACCAATGGCGAAACGACCAAGGTGGCTCAAACCAAGGAAACTGGAACAACAACAACAACTTTTCAAATCGAAGTTCCAATCCCTATGTTCCCCCAAAGGGTCAGTACTCATATTAATGTTCCTCCAGTGAGTCTAAATTGGAGAGTATGCTTGAAAGGATACTGCAAAATCAAGAAAAATCAGACAATTCCATGAGGAACATGACCGAGTTGGTTGGCTGTCATACTGCAGCTATTCAAAAACTGGAAATGCAAATGAGAGATCTTTCTCGTGAGCAACATCCACAGCAGAAGGGAACACTCCCTAGTGATACAATTGCGAACCCAAAGGGAATTGGGAGTGGCCCAACTTCGCATGTCATGGAAATTACTACCAGGAGTGGGAAGATAATACAAGGAAAGGGTGAACAAGCGGTTGATGTGGAAGAATTTAAAAAGGGGGTTGAGGTTGAAGAGCCTAATGTTATTGAAGTTGAGAAAACTCCAGAAGTTGTGCAAATCCAAGAAGAGACCCGAGAAGGGGTAAAGGAAAAGGCAAAAGAAACATCAAACATTCTTCCGCCGATTCCTAGAGCGCCTCCTCCTTTTTTCCTCAAAGACTTGCAAGAAGAGTTGATGATAGCAAGTTTGAGAAGTTTGATATTCTCAAGCAATTATCGGTGAACATACCATTTTTGGAAGCTTTTCAAGAAATGCCTGGTTTTGCTAAATACTTAAAAGATTTAATTACCAAGAAGAGAACCACCAAGAATGAGGTGGTGAACATGACTCACCGGGTTAGTTCTATTATTTCCACAAATCCCATTCAAAAGAAAGAAGACCCGGAAGCCTTTACTACTCCTTGCACTATAGGGCTGCGTGATTTTGCAAAGGCCCTTTATGACAATGGGGCTAGCATTAGCTTAATGCCGCTTGCCATCTACAAACAAGCAGGATTAGGAATGCCAAGGCCAACAAGTATGAGATTGCAAATGGCTGATCGTTCCATCAAGAGACCGGTAGAAATTGTTGATGACGTGATTGTGAAAGTGGGAAAGTTTCATACACCTGCTGATTTTGTAATTCTTGATTGTGCTGTTGACAAAGAAATCCCTATTATCTTGGGGAGACCATTCCTAGCCACTGGAAGAGCACTTATTGAATCGGAACGGAATGAAATCAAATTCTGAGTGAATGATGAAGAGGTTACATTCCAAACAAGTATGGGTATGAAAGCATTTCAGTGATTGATATTGTTGACGAGGTGGAAGATGCGGTGAAATGAAGATGGAAGAACAATGCATCGGTGAAGCATTGGCGGCTATCTTGGTGAACTTTCACGGTGAGGATATGGATGGTTTTATGGAGTCGGTAAATGCATTGGAGGGGCGTGGTTCTTACTCTTATGCTCCACCAAAGCTCTCTCTCAATATGGAGAATAGATCTACACCTCCCGCAAAGCCATCTATTATTGAGCCACCACAACTAGAGCTCAAACCACTTCCTCCGCAGTTGAGGTATAAATTTCTTGGCTCAAATGATACTTTACCAGTAATTGTTTCTTCTTTGTTGAATGATGTGTAGGTGGAACAATTGTTGAAAGTCTTGAAGGAGCATAGGCAAGCCATTGGATAGACAATTGCAGACATTCGTGGGATCCCTGCTGGAATTTGCGAGCATAAAATTCAATTGGAAAGTGGGACCATACCGAGTGTGGAACACCAACGACGGTTGAACCTGTCAATGCAAGAAGTGGTAAAGAAGGAAATAATCAAATGGTTGGATGCCAGGGTAGTCTACCCCATTGCCGATAGTTCGTGGGTAAGCCCGGTGCAATGCGTGCCGAAAAAGGGAGGCATGACTGTAATTAAAAATGAGAAAAACGAGCTTATCCCAACAAGAACAGTAACCGGCTGGAGGGTGTGCATGGACTATCAGAAACTCAATAGTGCCACATACAAGGACCATTTCCCTATGCCTTTTATTGATCAAATGCTTGATCGGCTAGCGGGAAAGTCTTTCTATTGTTTCCTCGATGGATACTCCGGCTACAATCAGATCAATATAGCATTGGAGTATCAAGAGAAGACGACATTCACATGCCCTTATGGAACATTTGCTTTTAGCCGGATGCCATTCGGTTTATGCAACGCTCCGGCTACGTTTGAAAGATGCATGATGTCCATCTTCTCCGACATGGTAGAGGATTTTCTTGAAATCTTCATGGATGATTTCTCGGAGGTAGGTGAGTCTTTTGAGCATTGTCTTAATAACCTTAAACAAGTGCTCAAGAGATGTGTAGAGAACAACCTTGTGCTAAATTGGGAGAAATGTCACTTCATGGTGGATGAAGGCATTGTGTTGGGGCATAAATTTTCAAGGCATGGCATAGAGGTAGACCGGGCTAAGATAGAGATTATTTCTAAGCTTCCTCCACCCACTTTCGTAAAAGGTGTTCGCAATTTTTTAGGGCATTCCGGTTTCTATAGGCGTTTCATCAAGGATTTCTCAAAGATTGCAAATCCTATGTGCAAACTCCTTGAGAAGGATGCCAAGTTCGTGTTCGATGAGAAATGCCTCAAAGCTTTTGAGGAGTTGAAGCAAAGGCTCACCACGGCACCTATTATTGTCACACCCGATTGGTCACTTCCTTTGGAGTTTATGTGTGACGCTAGTGCTGTAGCCATTGGAGTAATTCTTGGCCAACGTCACAACAAAGATCTCACCCTATTTACTATGCCAATAAAACACTCAATGGGGCACAGATGAACTACACAGTGACTGAACAAGAACTTCTGGCCATTGTTTATGCTTTTGAGAAGTTCCGGGCGTATTTGTTGGGCACCAAAGTGATAGTGTACACAAATCATGCAGCTCTTCGCTATCTCATGGCAAAGAAAGATGCAAAGCCTCGGTTGATTTGATGGGTCTTGTTGCTGCAAGAGTTCGACTTTGAAGTCAAGGATCGGAAAGGAACTCAAAATCAAGTGGCGGATCACTTGTCAAGGGTTGAAGAAGCTAGGAGACCAAAGGGAGATCTTGAAATCAATGATGCATTCCCAGATGAACATATATTGGCCTTATCTAATACTTTTGCTCCTTGGTATGCTGACATCGCTAACTACCTAGTTAGTGACCTTATTCCGGAAGGGTTGGAGTCATATCAAAAGAAGAAGTTCTTGAGAGATTGCCAGAACTACTATTGGGAGGAGCCTTTCTTGTTCCGGGTTTGTGCGGATAATATTATCAGAAGATGCATGCCAGAAGAAGAAATTATGCAGATTCTAAAGGCTTTTCATGACTCACCGGTTGGGGGTCATCATGGGGAAAATAGAACAGCGGCGAAGGTTTAGGAATGTGGTCACTATTGGCCTTCGATCTACTAGGATGCTAATCAATTGGTTAAGGCTTGTGACCAATGCCAAAGACAAGGTCCAATATCTAAGAGGCATGAAATGCCAATGCATTTTGTGATGGAGATTGAAATCTTCGACGTTTGGGGAATTGACTTCATGGGCCCCTTTATAAGCTCATGCGGGATGAAGTACATTTTAGTGGCTGTGGACTACGTGTCCAAATGGGTCGAAGCAATTGCCCTACCAAACAATGAGGCACGGAGTGCGACCACATCTTTAAAGAAGAACATTTTCACTCGGTTTGGCACTCCCAGAGCCATTCTCAGTGATGGGGGGTCTCATTTCTGCAACAAGGCCTTCAAAGTTCTCCTTGAAAAGTATGGTGTCAAGCACAAGGTAGCCACACCCTATCACCCACAATCAAGCGGTCAAGTGGAGATCTCCAACCGGAAAATAAAGAGCATTCTAGCAAAAACAGTTAATGCAAACAGGACCGACTGGTCGAAGAAGCTAGATGATGCACTGATGGCATACCGCACAGCATACAAAACTCCCGTTGGTACGTCTTCTTATCGGCTAGTTTTTGGAAAAGCTTGCCATCTACCTGTGGAACTAGAGCACAAGGCTATGTGGGCCTTAAAGAGATTGAACATGGACTGGGTAGAAGCTGGAACTTTGAGGCTAACACAACTGAATGAAATGGAGGAATTCCGTCTCTATGTTTATGAAAGTGCAGCTGTGTATAAAGACAGAGTGAAGTTTGTCCATGATAAAAATATCCTGAAAAGAGAATTCAAGGCGGGTGATTTGGTATTACTTTTCAACTCCAGACTCAAGTTATTTCCAGGAAAGCTAAAATCGAAATGGTCTGGTCCATTCAAAGTAGTTGATGTCTCTCCCTTTGGAGCCGTAAATTAGCATCGGAGGATGGGCTCCGAACATTCAAAGTGAATGGCCAAAGAGTCAAACATTACTTGGGATCAGATGGTGAGAAGCATTTGGTGGAGCAGCTAGCTCTCAAAGATGGTCTGTGCCCGACCATTGAGTAAATTCAGAGGAGTCTCAACTTCGTCGTGCCGCGACGTTAAATCAAGCGCTTCATGGGAGGCAACCCATGTGTGGTAACATTTATTTTTGTTGTAAATTTCTTTAAGTTTTTGATAGATAGATTTACTCAAGCTATTTGAAGGGTGTGTTAGATTGCAGGAGTTTCAAAAGGACACAATACTGGGAAGAATGACTAAAAAGTGAAGAAAAACCACTATGCGACGGTTACTGCACAAATGCGGTCGCATTTGCAACATGCGAACTGCATTTCAATCGCACACTGAAGAAGTGAGTTTAGTTCAAATTGATGACAAAAATGCGACACGGTAATTCAGTTTGCGGATTGCATTTGCACTATGGGATCCGCATTTCAATCGCAAACTGAAGCAGAGAGTTTGGCTCAAATTGTTGACAACAATGCGACAAGGTAATTCATTCTGCCGACCGCATTTGCACTATGCGATCGCACTTTGCCTCGCATTGATACCCTTTTAGCAGAACTCACCGCATAACACATATGCGATCGCATATTGTGTTATGCGGTGACTTACCCATCGCATACTGCCAGGTAAGGCACCACATTCTCTCATCTTTTAATCCTTCAAAACAGCACAAAACGACATTAAAAAAATGAAAAAACAAATAGCAGAAGGAACGACCAGCAGCAAGCAAAGTTCGAATAGTACCAACGACAAAGACCTGTTTAAAATCTCCATACCTCTTGTAATCTTCTTCATTGGTACGTGTACTGATCTCCTCGTGGCCACTCCTATCTTTGCTGTGTTTTTCTTTAGTTGTCATTCTGAATTTTTTTTTGATTTTGTTGTCTATCGTAGTTGCTTGGTTGTTTCTGGGTGATGGGTAGAGGGATCTAGGACTACCATTGATGGGGGGAAGAACTAAACCGTGAAACCAAAGGCATTTGCGGCCCACAAAATCAAAATGTGGTTCGCATTTTGGCCGCATCCATAAACCCTAGTAGCCTGACGAAGATGACAAATGCTGTGCAATTTGTGGTCACATTTTCACTATGCGAACCGCAAAGGCACAGCAAACTGGGACAGAACACCTTGTTAACACCATGACATCTGCATTAGTTTTGCGATCGCATATCTCACTTTGCGGTGGATTTGCAATCGCATTTTTGTTATTCTGATTTGTGTGTACAAGTAATATCTGCGATGGTTATGCAATTCGCATAATGGTTTTGCGATCGCATACTCCATCGCAGATTGAGGTCCAATATTGCATAGTCAAGATTGCGACCAGTTTACGAATCGCATAATGGTTATGCGACAGCAAACCTCGTAGCATTCATTCTAGTTTTCGTTGATTTCTTCTGTTTTCTTTTCCCTATTGCTTACAATGTCGCTTACATTTTACCCTTATACAGATATGGCACCTCACAAGCATGTCGCAAGGAAAAGGCCATCATTCGGTCGTAACACGTCACAACCAAAATGTCTACGAACGGAACCAACTATGCCAAGCACCTCCCAGTCTGACGAGGAGGACCTCTTGCCCGCAGTCAATCTACTGGCTGAGGCTAGAAGGAAACATAGAGATGACTTTCATCTCCGATTTGGGGTCGAAGGCTCAAGGGAACTGTATAGAGAGGGACTAACCAAAAGAAAAATCTTAGGTAAGAAGCAGTTGAGCGTAAATGGACTCCAAGAACAGTACCCCCACATTCTCGACAACATAAAAGCGAGAAAATGGGAGTGCTTCACCGAGGCACCTAAGGAGTTCAATGAGTCATTGGTCCGGGAGTTCTATGCATCTTATGGAGCTTCTAGAACGGCGCACCACAAACGTAACGAAGTGCTTACTGGCATCGTAATGGTTTGGGGAAAGAATGTGTTCTGTAATAGCGAAGAAATTAATGAAATATACTTCCCCGATTGGCAATCAGGCACAGCCGAGTACGACGCCAAGTACTCAAATAGAGAGAATGAACGTGGGTGGATAGCGTCCGTAATTGCAAAGGGGACTCCCGCTTGGATTAATCCTGGAAAGAAAATATTTAAGGAGGATCTCACAAGGGAGGGTCGATTTTGGCTGAGCTTCGTCACCTCCCGTTTGATACCGTCTAGAAACAAAACTGATATAAGCATTGAGAAAGCTCTTCTCATTGCGTGCATCATGGCCGATATCAAAATCGATGTGGGGACACTAATCTTCCAGGAGATTGGTATCAAAGCAACACAGCGTGCCACCTCACTTCCATTTCCGTGTTTGATCACAGCCTTCTGTAAAGCTGTGAACGTGCCTCTCATGCCACAATCTGATAAAATAGGAAAGGAAACGAGGGATATAGACATCACTCGTATCAGTGATGTTGCTGCCCCACCAGAGACTCCACTCCAGGACCCTGACTCCCACACTCCTATACCTCCCCAGGTTCCAGAGGTCTCCACTTCTGCTTCAGAGCCTGCCTCCCAGTCCACCACCGGTCAACCTTCGTCTACACTGCCAGCCCTCTCAATACTTGGTCTCATTGCCCAGCATGCCAATGCCAAGGTGGACCAACTCTTGAAAACCTTGCCAAACCTTATCAAACAAGCGCTGACTCCAATACAAACGTCCGTGACAGCTCTCCAACAACAACAAACATTGTTTGGGGATCGCTTGCATAAACTCGAGTTCAGGGTTGAACAGATCGAGAGAGGTGATGTTAGGGGTTTACCTCAGCTAAGGGAGGAGGTGGCATCTATGAAGACCGAACTCCAGAAAATGCAAAACTTGGAGTTCGACCTATCATCCCTCCTCCCCAAAGAGGGTGACCAAGGTGCCGACACAGCTGCACTAGACCTGGGCTTAGACATCACAACTCTGATGGCAGACATTGCACTTCAGTCTGCCAGAATGTCTCAACCTCCAGCTCCTCCGGTACATGTTGATATTAATTATGAGGAGACATCCAGACATTCATCAGAGTCAGAAGGTGAAGAAGCAGAGGAGGATGATTCATGGTCCGACGAGGATGAAGGCCCTCGAGAGAAGGGCAAACAGATTGTTGCTGCTACACTGGGGGATGAGGAGCACGCAAACATTCAACGGGCCATACAACATTCGCTAGCAGATTTGGCCGCCCATGCAGATCCATCGACCACTCAGCCATCAGCGGGCGAGGCTAGCAGCTCAGAGGCCCCAACTTTAGTTCCCATCTAGTCCAATATCCCTCCTTCAGCTGCAGAGGGTCAACCGACTACTGATTCCCATAGTGCTAGTGCGCTCCAGGGAGCCCCTTGAACTCTACTTTATATTTATATGCATTGGGGACAATGCATGCTTTCGGTTGGGGGTGGTAGCCTTATCTGTAATTTTTTGTCTGTATTGTTGTATTTCGGTCTGTATTTTTTTTTTTGCGACATTAGTAACTGTAAAATATATACTAGTGCTTCATGAATTTTGTATATAAGTTGTCTTTAATTAGTAGAAAGTTTTTCATCTTTAGTTATTAGAAATAAAATTCCCCTTGGTTTTTCTTTGTCGGGTTCTTTTCCAAGGGTACAATAGTATAACTAGGAAAGTAAAATGAAACATGTTGACCGGGATGGTGTAATTGTCTAGTATCAAGCATGTTTCTATATGTAGATTATACCCTTTCAAAAGATAAATTGTGTGAACTTGAGGCTCGCTCTGTGACTTTATATCTACCTAGAGTTATGTATTTATATATGATGAAAGCCTTGAGTTGCCAAATGTTAACTCTAGGGGTTTAAACTATGTTAACCAAACCGTTTGTGTGCCATGTGTGTGAGCTCTTTGTATAGATAGTTCTTGTGTTTGCTTTTGCCATCTAGAACTTGCCCGGTTGGTTTTTCGACGCTTATAATAATTACACTTAGTTGGAGAGATGATCTTAGGCATTCTTTGTTTTATTTGTGAAACCTCTTTAGCCTTTCAAGCCCACCATTGTATAAATAATATCATTAGTGCCCTGTTCGAGCCTTTAACCTTTTCTTTGGCCACCTCATTACAAACCTTTCCCTTTTTGTAAAATAATTACCTATTTTGAACCCGTTCCTCCTTGAACATTAAGACTTAGGCTAAAAGCCTAAGTTGGGGGTGGGGGTCAAAATGGAAATGGGTAAGTTTGTGAATTGAGTGTAGGAGCATATACCTCAAAATGCTTATATGAAATTGTGCACGCTCCAATTGAAAAAAAAAAAGAGAAAAGAAAAGAAAAGAAAAATAGATACATGTATGTATTTATAATTATGGAACTTTGAAGGAAATTAGAGAGGTATTTAAGGTGGTTCCGTATTGGGAACTAGATGCCAATGAGGCTATGGGGTTTGAAAAGAAACAAAGTGAAAAAAAGAAAGGAAATGTAATTAGTGTTCAAAGAGGATGTAGTCACTAATATCTAAATATGTATCCTACCCTTCCCTAAACCTACATTACAAGCTTAAAAAGTCCTTATGTGATCCCCAACCGAGCGTTCTTAGAAGTAAGCGACGAATTAAAATAAGGGCAAGCCTATGGTATGGTATGTGGTGACACTTGAAATTCTTTTCTGAGAGTGAGTGTATTTGCAAATTAGTCCCTTTTGTGCGGTCATTATAAATATTATGATTTTGGGACTTTCTTTCTAGTGAGGGCACATGAACTGTGAGGTTGAACAGAAGTTGAGTTTTTGAGTAAAACATAAGTGCACTCAGCTGAGGTAGCATTTAGTCACTTTGTCTGAGGCTCAAAGTTCACAAACTGATTGGTTTTCCTTGAATATACTAATGATTCAGGGAGGGTAAAGAATTCGAAGAGGCATGCTTGAAACACTAACAACAAACACTATCCAGGGTCATTATTGTTTCATGTTTTGTAAATGGAGCCTAGAATAGGATAGTATCGTCTTAGTTGCTTGAGGACAAGCAAGAGTTTAAGTTGGGGATGTTGATGTGCCGGAGAATTTCGGCACATTTTGATACTACTTGCTTAGATTGACTTGTTTTACATGCAATTCCCTCGGTACTTATGTACTTTTAGTGTTTTTGCAGTATATGAAGTGTAAGGACCTAAGAGCATGGAAAAGAGCTCAAAAAGCCACCTAAAGACAAGAAAAGAGCAGAAAACCATCGCAGAGGTGAATATACTATCGCAAACATCACATGCAAGCCGCATAATTCACATCAAGATCGCAAACCAAGACAGACTTCTAGGAAAACTTTCACATCAATAATGCGGTCGCATATGCGATCGCATAATTGGGATGCGAACCCTAAATGGGTGTGATGTTATTGGGTGTTTGATATTGAATATATATTTAACGGTTGATTGATATTTGTTTACTTCTCATTCCTTAAACTGGTGGTTGCAAACATTAACATATGCCATTAAATTCCATCTTTGCTGGGAAACCGGTGTAGAATTTGGTAGAAGTAAATATCAAAGACTCAAGGCTTTAAACCTTGTTTAATAAAATATCTTAGGAATAAGTGGGTTTTAATTAGGCATAAATTGATTGTTCTTAATCACAACTCTTTTATATTTGGAAAAATCATAAAGAGGAAATATTACCCAACTATTGAAAAATATTGGGTTGTCAATTAGACATCAATTGCATATCAAAAGATTCTTCCGTTAGACATATATCATATTGACATCGATAGCATTACACTTCATTAAGGGGGACACAACCTTGGTTTCTTTAATCATATTATTCATATTCTCAATATTGCAATTAGACTTTATTTAGAACTAAATTCACTTCATACTTTTGTTATAATTACCTGGATAGAATTACAACTGTAGTTGAGTAATACGCTAATCAAGTAAACGTTTCACACCTATTCCATGTGGAATCCCAACCTTGTTGGGTTTTTATATTTGACATTGACCGCTTACACTATTTATTAAGGTGTAATTTGAGCGTATCAAATTTTGGCGCCGTTGCCAGGGAATACGGTTTTGAAATTACTAATTAGTGTGTGCTTTACTTTACGTCTTATTCTACTCTATCACACTTTGTTTTGCTTGGTGTTGATAGGAAAACATGTCGGAAAATGGTGATGATGTGGAGTCAGATATGGAAGAAAATCCTTTTACAGATATCGAGGAGTACATTGAGGACACCAATGCTATTGTACCTCCTGCTATTAGTGTTGCGACTTTCAAAGTGGAACACGGGTTAATTCTTATGCTTAAAGCGGAGGGATTTTTCAGGAATTCCACTGATGATGATCCAATAAAACATCTCAGAAATTTCTTGGGTGTATGTCCAGTGCATAAGGAGAATAATGTCTCCGATGATGCCCTAAGGTTGAGATGCATCAAGTACTCTCTAGTTGGGGACGCAAGGAAGGGCTCCAGAATCTTCCTCCAAACGCGATTCATTCCTGGCCCGAACTTGTACGAGCTTTCTTGTCAAAATGGTTCCTAAAAAGCAAGAAGTCCGAGCTCAGGGATAAAATTTTCTTCTTCAAGCAATTACCAGGAGAACAATTACATGAAGCATGGGATCGCTTTAAACTATATTTGGTGAGGTCTCCAAACCATGGTTTCCCGGATTCTATTTTGTTGGATAAATTTTACATGGTTTTGAATCCGACGAACCAATCAATAGCCAAGAATGCAGCTGCTGGGTCTTTCATGGATAAATCATTCACTAGGGTGACTCAAATACCGGATAAAATGGCAAAGCATAACCAAGCTTGGCATTATGAGGACTCCACAGGCGGAATTTCAATTGGCTCTCCTTCCTTGAGCAACATGATCAAGGAAAATCAAAAGAGAGATCAAGTGATTGCAGAACTTGCTACGAATGTCAATGTTTTGAAAAAGATGTTCACTGAAAACCAAAAGAAGAAAGTGAATGTGGTAGATAATGTGCAGCCTGTACCAAATGAAGATTTTGAGGAAGCAAACTATGTCAACAACTCTCAATGAGGGTATCAAAGGCAGCACTACAAAGGTCAAGGATCACAGAATCAATGGAGGCCAAACCCGCAAGGGCAAATTCACCACCAATGGCGAAACGACCAAGGTGGCTCAAACCAAGAAAATTGGAACAACAACAATAACTTTTCAAATCGAAGTTCCAATCCCTATGTTCCCCCAAAGGGACAGTACTCAAATCAAGGTTCTTCCAATGAGTCTAAATTGGAGAGTATGCTTGAAAGGATACTGCAAAATCAAGAAAAATCAGACAATTCCATGAGGAACATGACCGAGTTGGTTGGCTCTCATATTGCAGCTATTCAAAAACTAGAAATGCAAATGAGAGATCTTTCTCGTGAGCAACATCCACAGCAGAAGGGAACACTCCCTTGTGATACAATTGCAAACCCAAAGGGAAGTGGGAGTGGCCCAACTTCGCATGTCATGGCAATTACTACTAGGAGTGGGAAGATAATACAAGGAAAGGGTGAACAAGCGGTTGACGTGGAAGAATTTGAAAAGGGGGTTGAGGTTGAAGAGACTTTAAAATATTTGTAGGAAACTTTCGACATATTGAAGAATTTCAATATGAAGCTGAACCCGGAGATATGCGCGTTCGGAGTCGGGTCCGAAAAATTTCTCGGATTCATGGTATCCCACCGGGGGATCGAGATTAACCTAGATAAGATCAAGGCCATCGAAGAAATCACTGTTGTGGACAACGTCATAGCTGTCCAAAGGTTAATCAGTCGCATAGCTGCCTTAGGCCGATTCATTTCGAGGTCCTTTGAGAAGGGCCATCGATTCTTTTCACTGTTGAAGAAAACGAATAACTTCTTGTGGACCCCAGAGTGCCAACAAGACTTGTAGGAACTCATGCGGTATCTCTCGAGCCCACCTCTACTTCATACTCCGAACGCAGACGAACAATTTACTTGTACTTGGTAGTATCCGAGGTGGCGGTGAGTGGAGTCCTGGTCCGGGAAGAAGAAGGTACGCAATTTCCTATTTGTTATGTGAGCTAGGCGAGGACGAAACCAAGTATCCTCGCCTAGAAAAATTGGCACTCACTTTGCTAAGTGCCTCTAGGAAGCTAAAACCATACTTTTAGTGCCACCCTATATGTGTTGTAACTACTTACCCGTTGAGGAGCATAATGCATAAACCAAACTCTCGGGACGACTGACCAAATGGGCCGTGGAAATCAGCGAGTACGATATCGAATATCGACCCCGGACCGCCATCAAATCTCAAATTTTGGCAGATTTTATGGCCGACTTTACGCCGGCCCTAATACTCGAGGTCAAAAAAGAATTTTTGCTGAACTCGGGGACTTCCTCGGGAACTTGGACCCTCTTTACGGACGGTGCCTTGAATGCAGATGGGGTGACTTGGCATCATATTGAAGCCACCATCGGATAATGTAGTTAGACAATCTATTAGGGCTGTAAAATTGACTAACAACGAGGCCAAGTATGAAGCCATGATTGCACGTCTCGAACTAGCCAAAAGCTTGGGGCTAGAGGTGATCGAAGCTAAGTGCGACTCTCTCCTTGTGGTGAACCAAGTTAATGGGACATTCTAAGTCAGGGAGGAACGAATGCAGAGATACCTAGATAAATTATAGGTAACGTTGTATCGGTTCAAGTAGTGGACCCTACAACATATGCCTCAGGATCAACACAGCGAGGATGATGCTCTTGCAAACCTTGGGGGCGGTAGTACAGCTCATAAGATCGGTAGTGGAAGAAGGTCACACGGAGATAAACTCAACAAGCATAACTTGGGATTGAAGAAACGAGTATATAGAGTATCTGAAGACCGGAAAACTGCCCTAGGATCCTAAGGAGTCGAGAGCTCTACGTACGAAGGCGGCCCGGTTCAGCTTGTCCGAAGACAGTACCCTGTTTCGGAGAATGTTCGATGGCCCATTTGCAACCAGGAGATACCGAGTATGTTATGAGGGAAGTCCATGAGGTCACCTGCATAAATCATTCGGGCTCCGAATCATTAGTTCGGAAAATAATCAGAGTCGACTACTAATGAATCGACATGGAAAAGGACGCGAAAGAATTCTTACGAAAATGCAACGGATGTCAAAGGCATGCTCTGATAATCAGCTCCATCTTGATGAACAGCACCATCTCACCAGCCTATGGAGCTGCTGCATTCGATCTTTTCACCTTGCCGTTCATGAAATGGGAATGGACATCGTCAGCCCCCTTCCATGGGCACTCGGTAAGGCTCAATTTATATTGTTTATGACTGACTATTTTTTTTAAATGGGTGGAAGCCCAGGCATTCGAAAAGTCAGGGAAAAGGAAGTTATTGGTTTCATCTGGGAGCAAATAATATGCCGATTCGGAATGCCGATCGAGATCGTGTGCGACAATGAAAAGCGGTGCATTGACAACAAAGTAAGCAAGTTTTTCAAAGACCATAAGATCAAAAGGATCCTATCAACACCCTACCACCCTAGTGGAAACGGGCAAGCGGTGTCCACGAACAAAACCATAATCTAATACCTCAAAAAGAGGTTGACCAGCGCCAAGGAAAAATGGAAGGAAATCTTGCCCGAAGTGCTATGGGCATATTGGACAACCTCGAATTCGATTACCGGGGCCACCCCATTCTCGCTGGTCTACGGCGCCGAGGCTCTGATACTGGTCGAAGTAGGAGAACCGAGTCTTAGGTTCCGATATGCGACTAAAAAATCAAACGATGAGGCCATGAATACTAGCCTGGAACTGTAAGATGAAAGGCGCGAGGCCGCCCTCGTCCGATTGGACGCCCAAAAACAACAGATCGTAAGGTATTACAATCGAAGATCCAACCTTTGACTCTTCAATATCGGGGACTTGGTGTTAAGGAAGGTCATATTAAGCACCCGAAACCCGAACGAGGGAAAACTGGGGCCGAACTTTGAAGGTCCGTATCAAATTATTGAGATCACCGGAAAAAAGGTCGTACAAGCTCGGAACAATGAATGGTGAGCGACTACTGAACAACTGGAACGTAACTCACTTGAAACAATACTACTAATCAGGTACGACTCCGTTCGTTTTCTTTTATTTAAATGATTGGACTAACATTCGCAGGTGATACTCAAAGAACGATGCAACTTTTAGGCCTGAAAGCACGCGTTGCCCTCTTTTTCCCTTGAACCGTTTTTGTCCCAAATAGGTTTTCGGCAAGGTTTTTAACGAGGCAACAGTGGATCGTGCTAACTTAGAATCGAAGACCGGTTATTAACCGATGTCAAGGATCACATTAACGGTATCCTTGGTTTCTCTATGATCGGCCTCGAACACTAAGGGGCATCACCCTCGGATAATGCTTTTAGCAAGGAAAGAAACTTTGTGTTCGAATAGTCTGGGCTTAGTCGATAGGATTTACTGTAAGGTCCAAATGGTCAAATGAAATCATGCCTACATAGACCACCCGAGCCGTGACACAAAGCTTGTACACATGTGTAAACTTGTTTATTACGCACAAAACTGAAAGGAAGTTCCTACCTTGCGGATAAATATTCTGCCCCTTAAAAATTTTTCTTTCTTACATTTGGTCCCCTAAAGATATTGAGCCCAAGGGCCACCTCACTCGGGGACTGTTGTCCAAGGAAGATTCGGACGGCCTGGGATAGCGAAACCCGGGGGCACAAAGCCTATTAGGTAGTGCCCGAACTTAAAAGGATATGGCCATCCCCGTTCGGGAATGGTTGTGTTGGGTAAGCCTGGATGACTCAGGGTAACAAGCCTATTGGGCAACACCCGAGCTATCGTGCGGGGCTAGTAAAGTATTCTGCTTCAGTGATTGGTTAGCTTACCCACTACACTAATCTATTACAAATTAATGAAACCTATTTAAATCAGCACTAAAATGGATACATCGTACTTACAATTAATATTATACCATTTGATGGTACAATATACAAATTTAAAAATAAACTTCGTACAAATTTAATATAAATTGATATATCTAAAACAAAATACATAGTAAAATTAAATTTCATACAACTAATTATATAATATACACTTATTTACAACTTATCTACAACTTTCATAAATTATTTTTACCCAGCTAAATTCATCTACAACATCATACAACTTAAATACAATTTTCATATAAATATTATACAATATATCTTTTGTATATTTTGTATCTGATTTGTATATATTTTGTATGTGGTGCGTGTTTCTTCCTCTCTAAAATTCCAATCAAAACTTTCTCTCTTAATACAATTTTAATACATATCAATAGCTTTATGTAAAAATATTGTATTGATAACTTAAATACAAATTTTATACAATAATTCATACATTCTACAATTATTTTTCAACTTTCATACAATATTCAAATAAAAAAATATATATAACTATAACATAATACAATTTACATACAATTATACTACAAGTTTACTATAATTTCTTAAGTACATTGTATGTCATGTGTTCTTCTTCTTCTTCAAGTTTAATTCTGAAATTCAGCCAAAATCAAATCTAATCTTCACCAAACACCCTCAAAATTGAGATATAAACTCCAAACAATATTCCTAATTGTTTGCAACAACACCCAGTCCGAACAAATAATAGTATTTGAAACCCAAATTCGAATTCAAAGCTTCAAAGCTTTTTAATGACTGTCAATGGTGGAAGGTCAAATACTTTTAAAAATTTATTTATTGACAATTTCAATTTGAACACTAATTGTGCAACATGAAAGGAAATTGCTAAGTTAAAACTATATAGTAAAACAATTGAAATCCATTGACGAATTCCATTAACAGTATATAGAACATGAAATGATAAAAAATAGAGGATATCAAAGGAAGAAAAATTGGGGAAAGAACAAAGAATGAGACAGAGAGAGACAGAGAGAGAGTGCAGGAGAGAGAGAGAGAGAGAGAGAGAGAGAGAGAGAGAGAAAGAGAGATACGGTGAGAGAGAGAGAGAGCGCATGAGGGAGAGAGAATAAGGATGAGAAATAATTGATTCCTTATTCAATTCCTAATATAAAGGGATAGTCATTTAACTCCTAAAATGTATATAATTGGTAAATTCTATATACCCATGTAATTAAATTGAAACTTGAATAGAAAGGGTAATAAAGTTTCAAATAGTGTATAGGAAGGTAAAAATTCCAAATTTTAAACCAAAAACAATGGTGTGGGCATTAAGAAGCCTATATATTAACGAAGGGTATCCATAAAACAAATTAAATTGTATGATATTTTTGAATATTTTTCCTTCCTAATTTTTTCGTTCAAAGATGAAAAATAGATGATATAGTGCATATGAAGAAGTTCATATATATTAAGAGGTAAATTGTTAAAAGAGCAACGGGAAAAGGCCAAAACTGCCCTGAGACTATTCGATTTGGTACAAATATGCCCTCCTCCTACCTATTGAGCCAAAAATTCTCCCACCGTTATCTTTTTGGCGCACTTATGCCCCTACGACTAATGGTCAATGCCAAATAAAAAAGGTTTACATAAATTACACATGGTAACTTTTTATCGGTCCAATTTTAAACCATGACCCTAATTAAATAAACTCAGCCTTAATCCATTTTATTACCTAACCCAAAAATTTGATCCACCTTAAAAAAGGCCAAACTCTTGATTGTAAAAAAAAATTTACTTCTCCATCTTTCTAATTTTACCACTATCCCCTTTCCTCCATAGCAACCACGCTGCCACCACATTTTTAGTCAAGGGGCAGTTTTGATTCTTTTTCATATTTTTATCATCTTCTTCATTTTACATTTACCACTGGAGCTATCTTTTTTGAAATGTTCGTCAAAAGACCTTAATTTTCACATTCAAATGTCACTTAAAATGGTAATATTTTTTTTTCTTTCTCATCACATAAGATAATCAAAGAATCCATTATAAATTCATGGGCTTTAAATTTCGGAATAGTCCAGTTTTTTCTTCATAATTTTTGTAATTTTTGCAAACTCTTAATAAGTTGTTAGACCCAAATGGTAATTTATTGTAAAAAATAAAAGTTTTATGGCCTAGTTACTTCTCCTCGAACAAAATCCTAATTTTACAACAAAAAGGGACATCAAATCAAAAAAAATTAAAGATTTTTTTAATTGGACCCTTTCGATTAGCATAATATTCTCGATGTTATTGCTCGAAAATGGAGGAATGGACCAAACATGAGAATCATGATTGTGGTGGCAGCGTGGTTGTTATGGAGGAAAAGGGGGTGGTGATAGCTATGGTGATGGTAGAGTTGAAAAGATGGAGAAGTTAAATTTTTTTTAACAATCTAGTGTTTGGCCTTTTTAGGTGGGTCGAATTTTGGGATTGAGTAAAAAAAAAAAGGTTAAGGCTGGATTTATAATTGGGGTCATATGAACATAACATTATTGTTTGCATGTGCAGTGGATATCTAGGGGTGGCAATTTAACCCGCCTAATCCGTCAAAGTTGGGCGACTTATTAACTCGCTCATGGTTGAATTCAACCACTTAGTACATATCAGCTCATCTAAAGATTAGGTTGATTTTTAGTTTAAATTAATTCATGAGCAACTTTGCTAAACTATTTTTAAAAAAATTCTTTTTTGTTTGATATGTTAAATATGACCATAACAAAAGAAAAAAATTTTATTCGGTAATTGAATAATTCGTAAGAAAATATCACCGATTAATTAATATTTGGTAAGAGTTCGACGGGTTGGGCTCCCACATTTTAGCTCATCTTGGTCCAACTCATCTCAGCCCAAGTAACTTTGCGGCAGGTCATTGAACCGCCTATTTATTGACTCAATCCATTTTTGTCCATTCAAAATCAGCTCAACCTGCCCATTTGACACCCCTATGGATATTCGTACAATGTATTTCATAACACTCCTTCTTGGATATCGTATTGAGTGCTAAGATTTCATGAAAAAGTATATCTTTTTAATGTTTGATAAATCTTTAAGAGGTTGAAGTTAAATTGCTAAATATTTTAATATGATAAAGGTTATTTATTTGATTTTAATCAGATGATTTGGATTGTTATATCATGATTTGATAATAAATAAAAAAATAGATTCCTTGAGACTATTAGGCTATGATTCTATTTTTGAAGTATTAAATATTTTGGGAGTTACTAGTGGAGACCACCAAGATTGGTTCGAATATTGAATTCTTTACCATGGAACTGCACGTGCCAATGTAGGGGCACATTCCAAGGCTAAGCCGAGATTTGTGGGATAAAGTTCACATTGTGAGGGAAGATGAACATTACTTAAGATTGTGCAGTTAAGTCGACTCATACAGCACTACACGAAGTTGTCACAACAAGTACAATCAAATACTTGTTACTAAATTGATCACCTAGTAGTTGTTTATTATATCGATATCGATGTAGTACTCTCGGTGATATGTAAAAGAGGATTTTCTTATGCTTAGACTTAAGGATTTAAAAGTGATTTCAATGACTTAATGCAATTAAAATGGTTTTGTAGGATTTTTATTAAAATTATGGATTGATATAAATATTTTAAAAGTTTATATTTTACTAGTTCTTTTATTTAAAAGGATAAATAGCATAATTGATGTAACTGCTTATCACTTTGTATCAATATTAGTTCCATTATTTTATAAAATGTTGTCCCATGAACTTGAGTTAGAGAGAATCACTGACACTTATTGAGTATTATGATGGTGTACTAAGTCCTCGCGGGTCCACCTCTAGGCCCCTTATCTAGTTTACATGTTTCAGGATGAGGTGTGGAATGTAATGTGCGAACAGGGTTAGGATGAATTTCTTTTCGAGGTTTATGGTGAGGCACCACTTATATATGGTAGCTATCATCTTGTTTTTATTTTCTTTTAGTCGGGTATTATCTCAAGTATTTAGTTCTATTCCTTGATTTAGAGCCTCCTTGAATAGTTGTGTTGGATTGTAATAATATTATTGTACACGACATATATGAAAATATATTTATTTTATTATTCTTATGAAAGGCTTTCATGTATGATTTCAATTTTTAAAAAGTTTTATGACTTAATTTGAAAATGTATAAGATTTTGAAATGGCTTCCACAACTGTATTTGATTTTCATGCATATGATTGGGATTTCACATATGAATTTAGTTCACTCGTGTTGGATAGTGCGCTGGGTGCCGATCACTTGAATTTGGGTCTTGAATCTGGGTCATGACTATTTACCAGTAAAACGGTAGAGTTGAATTTATATGTCGTTTCTAAACAAGTGGATTAATTTGATCCAGAAATAATAAAGGAATTGAAGAAATATGTGACATTTAGCCTTAAAATGAAGATAAAATAACAGAAATAATAATTTCGAGAGCAAGGCTTCCGTGCAAAAGAGTAGTGATATCAAGGAATAAGAAGATAAAATTGTATAGAGCTTTGAATAGATTATAGCATAAGTTTGTCAAAAAATTCATCTCCTTTCAATGATAATAGATCTTTCTATTTATAATTACACCTAGGGAATAAGGACATAGGATCAAGTCCCTCTTCAATGCCAATTATGAGGCTATTGAAGAATGTGTAACGGCAGGCATGAATGCCATATTCTTTTTTAACGGGAATCGTATTAAGTGCTGCAAAATATTTTTCATTAAATACTACCGGGTGGCAGGCATTTATTGCATCTCTTTTGAGCATCATTCCTTTCGGTAACAAATGGAACAATTATCTTTGGTTTTGGCTGTCTTCTGCTTCCGGCTCGACGTGTCGCTTTTTTATGCAATTACTCAGCATAATATATTTTACTCTATACAAATAGCCCCCCGCTTTCCAGTGACATAACTTTGTGTTACCGGAAAGTTGGTAGAAATACTCTTTTGGCGGGAATTACTATGATTCCTTCTGAAAAGTTTCTGATGGTTGATTAGATGCACGTCTCTCCGCATTTAATGCCCCAAACACGTGTCAACCCACGATTCAACATAACTTTTTCCAGCTATCGAGGTAATCACGGCCACGAATTTAGCCACCTAAACCTTTACTTATACACATCAACCTCCTTCTTCATACTCCATAACTCTGCAAACTCTCTAAAACTCTCTTTATTCAACTTGTGTCCTGTTCTTCAACCTTTCTTTAACTCCCTTCAAATGAAAAAGCTTTTCCTTCTCCCATAACATATAATGGCTTATTCGTTAAAGAATACCAGTTCCTAAAACAACAAGAACAAAGACGAGGGTGTTGTTTGTCACGAGCCAAACCGATGGGCCGTGACGAGTGCCCCAATTCTGCCTGTCGAACACCCGTAAGCATACGTCTAAGATATAAACATAAAATAAGTATAGGTCATGCATAATGCCTGGCAATAAACTAATGATTCATGTGAATAACATACGTAGGAAACATGCCCAAAAGACATATATACATATATATACGGAATACGGTAAGGCAATCCGACAAGGTCACATACTATCTAACTATACATGACTGTCTACAGACCTCTAGTAGAGTGAACAATTGCATAAAGGACAGGACTAAGCCCCGTCATACCCATATGTATACAAAAGCGTCGTAAAAAAACCAATAGTAGCTCCAGATCAAATATAACACACCAACTCTCGATGAGCAAGTATCCCAGTATAGGGACTGTCAACCTATCTTACCTGCACCTGCAGACATCAAATGTACCCAGTATGTAAGGCATAAAAATCAATATATAAAAGAAATGAAAAAAACATGGAGTAAAGGACTCAACCTGTATGTCTGAATAGCTCTGTGATTCATGAAACATTTATAATGTCATGCATATGCGTATAAATGTCATATCATGCATAGGTATATGCGTACAAAACATCATCAAGCCTCTGAGGGCAACCCATCATATCATCTCGGCCTCAGAGGGCGAAATCATCAATGTATGCCAGCTGATCAGGTGGTCGTGCATATATAACGCCATAATCTATCCCCCCCCCCCCCCCCCCCCCCA
>MCJB01021588.1:0-38298 GCA_002018475.1 Nicotiana obtusifolia | reverse complement strand
AAAAAAAAAAAAAAAAAAAAAAAAAGGAGGCGATATGGCGATACTTACGTCGTAGGGATCATTCTAATGTTATCGCTTCTTAATTTAGTACTCTGGATGTTAATCTTTTTTGAAACCCTAGAAGAGTGCTTAAAGATATGTTTAGGGATGTTCTCCGGTCGTGTTCTATGGAAAAATGAAGATAAAGACGTCCTAAGACCTATATATATCAACTTTGGAAAAGTCAAAGAGGTGCTAACTTGGCACCCTAGCATTGGCCCATCTTCCGGCGCTTGTATCTTTTTATTCGAATGTCGTATGAACGAACGGTTAAGAGAGTTGGAAACTATATTTCAAGACCTTAAATTTGGTATATATTATGTCCCCAAAAGACATCATATATCACACGAAATTTAATTCTCAAAAAGCTCTGATACAAGGCAAATCATTATTCGGGTTTTCCGCAACTTAAATCCAATTTTTCCCAAACTTTATATTTTCTAGCCAAACATCATATATAGTCATATTATGACTTTAAAATCATTGAAATCATAATTAAAAAGTCTCATATTCATTATATGTCACCTTGGGACGCACAGGTGTAACAGTCTTCCTCCCTTATAAACATTCGTCCTCGAATGTTAAACTCCTAGAGAGCAATAGAAATTTTGGTAGAGTCTCCTCTGTAAAGGTACTATTAACAACCTGTCAGATAGTTAACCTAGCAATACAAAGCCACATAAGTCCACAATCATCTATAACACCAATGGCCTCACACGACTAATGAGAATAGCTAACATAAAAATCAAGTACCTTATACGTACCTAAAGGCTATGATGTCTCAGTCCGTTCCTCCTCCAGAAGCGGAAACAAGTGAGGATACTTAGACTTCTTGTCTTCTTCAGGATCCCAAGTCATATCCTCCACATTCTTGTTCCTCCAAAGTACTTTAACAGAAGATACGTCTTTAGTTCTCAATCTCCAAACCTATCTATCTAGTATAGCAGTGGGAGCTTCCTCATATGATAGCTATTCTGTCACCTGAACATCATCAACTGGAATGACTCTAGAAGGATCTCCGATACACTTACGGAGCATAGACACATGAAAATCTGGATGTACTGACTCCAAGTTGGAAGGCAAGTCTAAGTCATATGCCACTTGGCCTACTCTGCGTATGATTTTATAAGGTCCAATGTACCGAGGGCTAACATTCCTTTATTACGAATATCCTAACGTCGATCATCGATGATACCTTTAGGAACACCCAGTCATCTACCTGAAACTCCAAGTCTCCTCGTCGATTATCTGCATAGGACTTCTAACGACTCTGAGGTGCTAATAGGCTGTCCCCTATAAGCTTAATCTTCTCAACTATCTATTGTACCAACTCGGTTCCTACTAACTTAGTTTCCCCAACCTCGAACTATCCTATAGGTGATCTACACTTCTGTCCGTAAAGAGCTTCGTATGGAGCCATCTGAGTGCTGGAATCACAGCTATTATTATATGCGAACTCAATAAGTCGAAGATGATCATCCAAGCTACCCCTGAAGTCAATCACACATTCCCATAGCATATCCTCCAATGTCTGAATAGTACACCCAGCCTGACCGTCTATTTAGGGATGAAATGTTGTACTAAGACTTACTTGAGTCCCTAATCATTTTTGGAAAGATCTCCAAGAATTAGTTGTATACTAAGCACCTTTATTTGAGATAATAGATATAGGGACACCATGAAGTCTTATTATCTCCTTAATGTAAAGCCTTGCATAATCCTCTGTTGAATGCATATACTGACGGGCAAAAAATAGGCTGATTTTGTAAGTCTATCAACAATAACCATATAGAATCGAACTTACGCTGGATACGAGGTAAGCCTATGATGAAATCTATATTAGTTACTTCCCGTTTCCAAGTCGGAATCTCTATATCTTGCAATAATCCACCGGGTTTCTGATGCTCAATCTTAACCTGCTGACAATTAGGGCACTGAGCAACAAACTCTACTATATCCTTCTTCATTTCGTCCCACCAGTATATTTCCCTGATATCATGATACATTTTCGTCGCTCCTGGATTAACAGAATAACGAGAATAGTGAGTTTCTCCCATAACCTGCTGGCGCAGCTTTGCCACATTAGGAACACATAATCGACCTCGACATTTGAGGACTCCATCTCCTATAATCTCAAATGATGTCTTCTCCTTTGGAGGGGCTATATCTCTGTAATGAGCTAGCACAGGATCCTCATACTGGCGTTCCTTTACTTCAGTTACTAAAGAGGATGTTGTCGTGTCCTAAATAGTAACTCTGGTATCACCTGAATCTAGTAATCGAACTCCAAGATTATCTAACTGATGAATCTCATGGGCTATCTCACTCTTTTCTAGCTGTAAATATGATAAGCTACCCATAGATCTATAGCTGAGGGCATCGGCTACTACATTCGCCTTTCCTGGATGGTATAAAATATCAACATCATAATCTTTCAGCAGCTCCAACCGTCGCCTCTGACGTAAATTCAATTCCTTTTGCTTGAAGACATACTTAAGGCTCTTATGATTCGTACAGATATCAACATGAATGCCATACAAATAGTGCCTCCACATTTTTAGTGCATGAATTATCGTGGGTCGAGTAATTCTTCTCGTGCTTTCTTAGTTTTCTAGAAGCATAAGCTACAACCTTACATGCTACATCAGTACACAACCCAATCCAATGCCCGAAGTGTCACAATAGATAGCATAACCATCGGTCCCCTTTGGGAGTGTCAGAACTAGTGCTGAAGTCAATCTGTCCTTCAATGCCTGGAAACTACGGTCACAAGCATCAGTCCACTGAAACTTAGTTGCCTTCTGAGTCAACTTTGTCAATGGTGCTGAAAGAAAAGAAAAGCCTTCTACAAATCTCCTATAATAACCTGCTAAACCCAGGAAGCTACAAACCTCCATCGGTGTCGTGGGTCTAGGCCAAGTCTTCACTACCTCAATCTTCTGTGTATCAACCCGGATACCCTCATCTGAAATAATATGTCCAAGGAAAGCTACAGAATTCAACCAAAATTCACATTTAGAGAATTTTGCGTACAACTTCCTTTCTTGTAGAACTCTGAGCACAGTACGCAAATGATCTGCATGCTCATCCTCTGGACGAGAATATACCAAAATATCATCTATAAATACAATCATGAACAGATCTAGAAAGGGTCTGAACACACGGTTCATCAAGTCCATGAATACTGCTGGGGCATTTGTCAAACCGAACGACATAACACGAAACTAAAAGTGCCTGTATCTAATCCTGAACATTGTCTTTGGAATATCTTTCTCTTTAACCCTTACCTGATGGTACCCAGACCTCAAGTCTATCTTCGAGAAACACCTGGCACCCTACAACTGATCAAATAAATCATCAATCCTCAAGAGCGGGTACTTATTCTTGATCATCGCCTTATTCAACTACCAATACACATCCGCAAGGAACCATCTTTTTTTCTTACAAATACCACAGGTGCTCCCGACGGTGATGTACTGGGTTTGGTAAAGCCTTATTCAAGCAAATCCCGCAGTTGTTCTTTCAACTATCTTAGCTCTGCAGGTGCCATTCTATAAGGAGGAATAGATATCAGCTAAGTATCTAGTAATGTGACAATAGCAAACTCAATCTCCCGTTCTAGCGGAAGGCCTGAAAGCTCATCGGGAAAAATATCGGGAAACTCATTAACCACCTGGATAGACTGAAGGGTTGCTGACTCTTCGTTGAGATCCTGTACCCGAACTAAGTGATAAATATAGCCATGTTTGATCATCTTCCTTGCCTTGAGATAGGAAATAAACCTACCTCTCGGCGATGCAGTATTACCTTTCCACTCTAGAGCTGGTTCCCCTAGAAACTAAAACCGAACCATCTTTGATCTACAATCAACGTTAGCTTAACAAAACCAATCCATACCCATTATAACATCAAATTCTACCATATCTAACTCCATCAGGTCTGCTACTATAGAACGACTATGAACTATTACTATACAATCTCTATATACCCATCTAGCAATCATTGGATCCCCAACAGGTGTAGACACCTCAAAAGGTTCAATTAACTCAGGTTCTATCCCAAACTTACTAGCAACCAATGGAGTGACGTATGATAAGGTGGAACCTGGATCAACCAACGCATATACATCATATGAGGAAACTGATAATATACCTGTAACAACCTTAGGTGATGACTCTTGATCCTGTCGACCCCCCTAATGCATAAATGTGTTTCTGAGGACCGCTCGAGCTAGATGCTCCACTTCTGCCTCTACTACGACCAGCTGGTGCCTGTGAACCTTGCCCGGGGGGCATACTGATGATAATGAACCAGCTACAGATCCCGCTGGCTGAACTATTCCTGCATCACCTCTTGTCGGACAATCTCTCATAACATGGCCTAGATAACCACAAGCATAAGAAACACCCAACCCCACAAGGCACTGCCTGGCATGCTGTTTAACACACTGAGCACATCATGGCAAGGACGGCCTCGTCTGACTGACTCACCCCTATACTGAAAAACTAGAGGCCCTAGAACTCTGACTGGGCCCTGAATATGTGGAACGTTCAAATCTCCTACCGGCAAACTGAAGGGGTGCACTAGCCGATGGCTGGGCTGGATACCTCGGGTACTTCTATCTCTGACCACCTTGAAACTCACTAGAAGGACCTGAAGATCTTGCTCTTACTCTGGCCCCTATCATGCTCACGATCAGCCCTCTGCCTCTGCTTATGCTCCTCTATACTCTGAGCGTATGCTCGAATACGAGAAATATCAATGCCTAGCTGAAGTGAGACCGACGTATAGTCATTAAGCAGGTGCGGCTCCAACCCCATCACGAACCAGTGAACCCGATCCTCCATCTTAGCTACAATAGTGGGAGCATACCTAGCCAAAGAATCAAACTGAAGGTTGTACTCCCGAACACCCATATTACCCTTTTGAAGGGTCAAAAACCTATCAACTCTGGCCCGTCTAAGCTCTGGTGGCAAATAATGATAAAGAAAATCCTCTGTAAACTCTTGCCAAACTACTGGTAGGGCATCCTCACCTCTAGAAAACTCCTGAGACTTGTACCAATTAACTGCAACATTCCAAAGTCTATAGGAAGCTAGCTCAACTGACTTAGTCGTGGTGGCCTTCATTACCCTCAAAGTCTTCTGCATCCTATCGATAAATACCTGAGGGTCCTCATTTGGATCAGCTACAGTGAATATCGGAGGGTCCAAATTAATGAAATCGCGACCAATACCTACTTCCTAGTACCAAGCCTGTGCGGCCACTAATCGAGTCAATAGCTGAATAGCATCTCTTATCTCCTGACCCGGTGCATCTGGCTGAGGAGCTGGAGGGTATTGGGGCGGGTGTTGGAGCTGGTGCCCCTCGGATCTCCTCTGTAGAGGGTGGGGTATGTGAAGTCCGAGATGGAATCTCACTCTGAGACTCTCCCCGAGCCATGGTAACTCGTGGGGCTTGACTCATAATCTCATCAGCCACGGACATGCCCTTTTGAGCGGTTGTAGCCTTCTTGGGCATCGCTAAAAACATAACATATCGTTAGGAAAATGAATCTTTATATCGAACGATTTAAGATAAGAAGGGAGGATAACATCCTATATGTCATGCAGCCTCCTGTTTATAGGTTTGGTGCACAAGACACTCATAAACAAGACTCTACTAGACACGGTTTGTGGACAAACATAGGATGTATAACTTAGAGGGCGCTAGTATATCACGTATCTCAAATGATAACTCGATTCTAAAATAAAACGGGCAATATTTACCTAATTGCACTGCTCCCTCAAGCCTACTATAGGTGAGAAACAAACACAATACAATTAGTAACTCAAAAACAGCCCAAGTACAATTCGGGACCTTCAATACAACAAAAACCCCAAATATACCATGATACACCCAATCAACAAGTTATCAATTAGCCTGAAATTGCAACGACGAGCGACCAGCCTACTGCCCTACCACATGTGGCATTTCTCCACGCCCTTTTATCCTTCCAAACTGCATAAATCAGCAGCACAATAGGCCAACACGAGTGTAGTACGAAACAGTCCACTAAAAGTAAAATAAATCAAACTCACGGCTTCCAATCACCTTCCCGTGAGTTCTAACTATTAGGAAATAAATTTATCAACCTTCCTTGATATTTAAAGCTTAAATACAGAAATTAGACATTTTCTTAACTATGAAGTACCTTCAAAAAGTCAAACTACAAAGAAAAACAGAGGCGATATAGTGATACTTACGTCGTAGGAATCGTTTTAATGTTATCGCTTCTTGATTTTGTACCAGGGATGTTAATCTTCTTTGAAACCCTAGAAGAGAGCTTATGGATATGTTTATGGATGTTCTATGGTCGTGTTCTATGTAATAATGCAGATAAGGACGTCCTAAGCCCAATATATATCAACTTTGGAAAAGTTAAAGAGGTGCTAGCTTGGCAACCTAGCATTGGCCCATCTTCGGACGCTTATATCATTTTATCCGGATGTCGTATGAATGAACGGTTAAGAATGTAACTTATTCCTATACCTTCAATTTGGTATATAATATGTCCTCAAAAGACCTCGTATAGCACACGAAATGTATTGCTCAAAAGGCTCCATTAGAAGGCAAATCCTCTTACAGTGAGCACATCCCTAGGAATCTTGTCATAACTAAAGACTTTGAAGAGAAATTTCCTTCTGTTAGCTCTCGTGCATGGGACATTGGCAGATACCCTTCTTCCATTTGTTCTTCCAGTATTCCTGGTGTAAAGGAAGATTGTCGTTGTCACGATTTGGACATTTTGCTCCTGATCTAACAGAGCGAGTAACCCTACCCAAGGAGGGTTTTACATACTTTTACACGTACCCCTTTTACTTTGGGAGCATTTTCTTTGAGCAGAGAGCTTGAATCCGTTATTGTGGAATTCTACCTCTGTATCAAGTGTGTTTGGCATATGTGAGTTCTTCCATGTGGAGGATGATTGCTTGCCTTCGATGCCTGTTCCAAGAAATGAGAGATGAACTGTCCTTAGCTTATGTGATGAATCTCTATTCCCCCAAAATCTTCCACGGGGGAATGATAAACCTCAGCAAATGCGGCCGCCATGCTCTATTATCTAGCATGGATGATGACAATGACCGTGGGTGGATGGAACGGTTCGTTGCAGTTGCCACCAGTGATATCATTCCGGCAACGGCTTCATCCTTTTTCCGGAATCCTGGAACGGGACTCGTAAGCTCCTTGTTTAATATTTTTTTCATATCCGTATTGATCCTCCTTCCTTCACCTGTTCCAGCAACTAGATGGGTTCAACCAAGGGTTGAAGGATTGGACCAGCTGGTCCAAAAAATCTTGGACGTTACTACACCCAGAACCCGCACGTGGAAAGAACTGACCCTCAAATACGGGTGGAAGGCCGAAAATCATGGTCATTTAGACTTATCTCATTTTTGCTTTTAACGTGAGGAAATTGATTGATCCTTTCTCCTTTTTTCATAAAATCAGGTCTACTCGCGGGTTCAGTTGTTGTCCCCGAAAAGCACGTTTTGGCTGATCCTATTGATGTGGCGATGCTACTTCAAAAGGCGCTTACTCGAATAGGTGTATCTGTTCTTGCTTTAGGTACAAGTATTTCTTCACGGAGTCCCCACCTGAGAACAAGCAACCAAAAAGAAAGCGTTCCTCCGTGGCCGGGGGAAAGAATAAGAGGGCAAAGAGTGATGTGCCCGAATCGTCTTTAGCTGTTGTGGTGCCGAGTGTCATGCCCGAGCCGGCCATTTATACTGTGGTTAATGATGATGACAGAGAAGCTAGTGATGAGGGGGCTTCTCTACATAGAAGACGACGGCCTTCATCAGCTCAACAGAATGCTCAATATGTTGAGTTAGTTATACCAACCGAGGACGATGCCTCGGCGCTCTTGGAGGAGTTTGAGATGGTATAAAATGCCAACTCCCATTTTCGAATCCCAATCGCTACGCCCGGTACCATGAGGCTGAGTACCGAGCCCCTGCCGTCTTCAATTGATGAGCAACTAATAACTAACACTGCATTTGTCACAGCTGATTCATACCCTTCAACGCCATCAGCTTTATCACCTTCTTTACCAACTCTTCCACCAGCGACTGCCACATCATCTCCACTGGTCGCATCTCCCTGGGAAGAAGATGTTCCTCTTCACCGGTCTCCAGTTCATGGGAATTTGGGGAAAAATTATGCTCCCCCCTCAGAAAATCCGTAAGGGAGGAGGAACATTGCTCTATCGGTCTCCACCAAGTGCAATTTGTTATCCCGACTGGTGGAAAGAAAAAGATTGGGAAAAGATACAGGCTCTCTCGGGAGTATGCTTGTTGAATAATGCCATGCACAACGCCGCAGTGGTATATTCTTCTTTTCCTTTGTCATTTGTTCTATCTTCGATTTAGTATTACTTTTGAATTTGCCTTTCTTGTTTCATAGGCATATTTCCTTGCTTTTGAGGGCCTTCAAAGGTTGATTCGAGAAAAGGAGGAACTTACCTCCGAACGGGATCAACTTTTTGTCGAGTGGGATCAAGCTGCTACTCGCCTTTCAGAATTGGAAACCAAAGCTGCTGAGGCCGTTATGTTGGAGGCTCGTTTGCAGCAAAGCAAGCAAGAAGTGGAAACCCTTATCCAAGAGATCGCCCCGCTGAGGGGTTCAATTTAAAAGGCCAAAGATAAATGGGCTAAAGTCCATAGTGCCATTACTGCTGCATCTGATCGTAAGGCTGCCACCACTTAAAGATTGACTAATTTGGAGGTAGCCTTGAACTCCAAAGCCAAAGAGCTTGCTGCTGCTGAGGTGAAATATGCCCCCTTGGAGGAGAAGTATAAGAGGACCATCGAGCATAACAGACTTTTCAGCTCTACTGTTCGTGATCTCGATATTAGCCTCCAATCCGTCAGATCCGCCCGAAAAAATCTTTCTGCTGAGATTGACCAACTAGAAGAACTTCAGCGCGGTGCGACTTCCCTCATTATTGAGAAAATGCATTCTATGTATAGCATGAGGAGAAAAACCTTGGAAGAGGCCAAAGCAGGTTATGGCTAAGGCCCTTGAGCTCGAGTTAGCTGCAAAAAGAGGTCTTCCAACCAGGCCTGATGCTACCGATTCTTCTGGTTCCGGTTATGAGTTCTTGGGAACTGATGAGGAACTGGAAGGTGATAATGCCGAGGGCCAAAATGATGAAGGCCAAGATATCGAACCGGCGGCAGATCTATCCACTTCCCCAGGGGGTGGAGACGTTTCACTTCCTCCAAGTTCCGGAGATGCAGCAGTTTAGTTTTTTTTTTCTTTTTCTAACTTTTGTATTTGTGTCACTTTGTCGCATTATTGTAAATAAAGACATCTTTTTTTTCAAGTATTGTTTGAGTTTTTCTGCATTCTTTCATTTGAATATTTATGCAAATTTTAACCTCTGCATTCTTTTTCATTTAAGTGTTTTGTGCAAGTTTTACTGTTTCCGTCTGATTATGTAAGGCCTTAGGTGTATTTTTCACCCAAAAGCATTTGGATTTCGGGCATAAAGTCATTCAAAATCAACCCCTTAACGCAAAGGTTTTCATAAGTATTTGCGCAAATTTGCATTTTGCGTCTTTTTGTGCAAGGCTTCAGGTGTATTTTTCCCCAAGGCATTTGGATTCCGGGCATAAGTTCTTTCGAAATCAACCCTTTAACATAAGGGTTTTATAAAAGAGGGCCCTCTTATGTTTACGGTGCTCTTGAAGAGGGCGTCTCTTGTTCATTATGGCACTTGCATTTGAAGTACTTGTTTAACTTTCAAATGACAAAGTCAATTTATCGTTTAGACAAGAAACAAGATAGAAATAAAAGGACTTCACTTTATTCCTTCAATTTTTGAAAAGTACATAAGCATTCGTTATGCTAAAAAGAAATTGATATTTCTTGTGGCTAACTTGTACAACTTATTTCTACGTGGCTGGCCGCGTAGTCCCCGGTCCCGATGATACAACTATGTTTTCGATTTTCGTTTTCCGGTAGACGTAGCAGTCATTGTTTCCGTTTCCTCATATCATTCCCCCTAGTGTTCGAATGCGAAGAACAGGAATTGGAATACCGGAAGTTTTGCACCTTTGAGGACCCAACGAATGAATTGCTAGACAATTTTTAGCTCGGTAAAAGACTTCGCTTCCCCTTATGAATTTATGCTATCGAGCCAAAGACTATCTAACAATCCCTTAATGGTTTGCACTTGTGAATGGTCGGGTAACCTTTGTTCAATAGCAAACTTAACTTCCCAATAGGAATTATTCCATCGAGCAAAAGATTAACTAACCGTACACGTGATTCTTCCCTTGTGTGCCTTATGATAAAAGGTCTTATTGTCGCTGTTAAAACTTTCTTTGTAGTACGCTTCCCGTTACTGCCTCGTTAAAAACCTTGCTAGAAAAACTCAATTGGGACAAAAACTGGACGAAGGAAAAACGAGTGCATCACATACTTTCAGTATAGGTGATGTTTGTCAACAATAATATCTCTTGAGGTGTGCCACGTTCCAGTTGCTATGCAACTTTTCTCCATCTTCATTCTCCACCTCGTACGAACCTTTCTCGGTTACAACTGAAACCCGGTAGGGGCCTTCCCATGTTGGACCTAGCTTCACTGCATTGAGCTCCCGGGTGTTTTGAGTTACTTTCTTTAGGACCAAATCTCCCATTTTGAAATAACGGAGGTTGGGTCGTGATTATAATATCGTTCCATTCTCTACTTTTGGGTTGCCATTCTTATATGCACCAAGTCCCCACGTTCATCGAGTAGCTCCAAGTTGATTAATATTGCTTCATTGTGTGACTCTTTATTTGCTTGGAAATATCTCAAGGTGGTCTCCCCTACTTCTACCGGGATAAAGGCTTCTGCTCCATACACAAGGGAAAAGGGAGTTTCTCCTGTGCTTGATTTGTCCATCGATCGATATGCCCATAACACTCCAGGTAGTTCCTCAGGCCATTTACCTTTAGCTGCTTCCAACCTTTTCTTGAGATTTTGTATAATCACTTTATTCGTTGATTTCGCTTGATCATTTGCGCTCGGATGATAGGGTGAAGATGTGATTCTCTTTATTTTCAAATATTCAAGGAACTTTTTGATCTTCGCACCAATAAATTGTGGCCCATTATCGTATGTTATCTCTTTTGGTATCCAAACTTACAGATTATGTTCTCTCACAAGAAATCCACCACTTCATGTTCACCGATCTTCTGAAAAGGACATGCTTCAACCCACTTAGAAAAATAGTCAGTTAAAATTAAAAGAAACCTTTCCTTACCGGGGGCCGTTGGTAGCAGTCTGACGATGTCCATTTCCCACTTCATGAACGGCTATGATGACAGAACTGAGTGTAATGGGTTCTGCTGGTTGATGTATCAGTGGTGCATAGTGTTGTGGCACTTACCGCATTTTTGCATGAAAGCTTTGGCGTCTTGTTCCAATCGGGACCAATAATATCCAGCCCCAACCAGTTTTAGCACTAAGGAATTTGCGCCCGAATGGTTTCCGCATATTCCTTTGTAGACTTCTCGCATAACATAGTTAGCTTCGGACACTCCCAAGCATCGTGCCAACAGGCCTTGGAAAGATTTCCTGTACAGTTGGCCTACTTTAAAGCTATACGTGCTGCTTTGGCACGTAGTGCCCGGGATGCCTTAGAGTCTCAATCTCCCGTGTTTGACATAATCGATGATCTCAATCCTCCAGTCATAGACCAAATTAGTCGTATTTACCTCATAGTAGCTATCCGCATCCATGACTGAGTGCATGAGTTGTACTACCGTACCAGAATCTGATCCCTTCATTTTCGTTGATGAATCGAGGTTAGCCAATGCATTCGCTTCTGCATTTCCTTCCCTCGGAATATGAGTAATCGACCACTCCCAAAATTGACCTTCACTACGTACTGTTGCATGCACTCCTCTCTGGTTTCAAAGATCCCGTAGACCTGATTTACCACCAGTTGGGAGTCGCATTTGACATCTATAACCTCAAAATCTAGTCCTCGGGCCAGTTCGAGTCCTACAATTAAAGCCTCATACTCTGCTTCACTGTTAGTTAAAGTTACCGTTCTGATGGCTTGCTTTAGGGTTTCTCCCGAAGGCGTGGTTAATATTATGCCAAGCCTGGATCCCTTTACGTTGGAGGCTCCGTCTCTAAATAAATTCCAAACCACCGATGTCGATTATGACACCATTACTGCCTCTTTGGTCGCTAGAGGTAGCAATGCCGGACTGAAATCGGCCACAAAGTCGGCCAAAACTTGTGACTTAATCGCAGTCCTTGGTTTATATTCCATGTCAAATTCAGTCATTTCGACGGCCCATTTGGCCAATCTACCCAAGAGTTTGGATTTGGGAAGGATGTTCCGTAGGGGAAATGTGGTCACTACAGCTATCGGGTGACATTGGAAGTAAGGCCTCAGCTTCCGAGCGGCGACTACAAGAGCTAGGGCCAGCTTCTCCAAATGCGTGTAGCAAGTTTCTGCTCCTATTAAAATTTTACTAACGTAATAAATGGGATATTGCGTACCTTCGTTCTCACGGACTAAAACTGCACTTATCGCTACTTCCGAGACTGCGAGGTAGACCAACAGTGTTTCACCTTCCTTCAGTTTTGAAAGTAACGGAGGGCTTGGCAAGTACCTTTTCAAATCTCTCAAAGCCTGCTGGCATTTCGGGGTCCATTTGAAATTATTTTTCTTTTTGAGAAGCAAAAAGAAACGGTGGCATTTCTCTGATGACTAGGAAATAAACCTGCTCAAAGCGGCCAATCTCCCTGTGAGCCTTTGAACTCCCTTTGCGACACCAGGAATCCTAAGAATTTGCAGGAGCTGACCCTGAACACGCACTTCTGGGGGAGCAATATGTGCCGAAGTTCGTTATGAATGATATTTTTTCCTAGTTCTCTGGGTTCATCTTAATTTGGTTGTACCCGGAAAAGCATCACGGAAACTCATTAACTTGTTCCCGGCCGTCGCATCAGTCATTTGATTGATGTTTGGCAGTAGGAAGGAGTCTTTTTGGAACGCCCTATTTAAGTCCTTATAATCTACTCACATGCAAAATTTATTGTCCTTTTCAGGAACTACTACTACATTAGCTAGCCAGTCTAGATACTTTACCTCTCGGATCGAACCGATGTCCAGTAGGCGAGTTACCTCTTCTTTGAAGAATTTATTTCTGACCTCCGCAATAGGGCATTTACTTTGTCTTACTGGAGGGATGTCGGGATCCAAGCTTAGCTTGTGTACGGCCACTTCTGTTGGGATACCTATCATGTCCGCATGCGCCACGCAAAACAATCGGCATTATATTTAAGAAATTTGATAAAGCCAGACCTAAGCTCAGGGTGCAGTCCTGTCCCCAAGTGGAATTTTATTTCTAAGAACTTTTCGAACGCTGCAACTTATTCGAGCTCTTCCGCTGTGGACTTTGTTGCATCCGTCTCTTCTGGTACCTGGAAATATCTCGGCACCTGATAAGATTCTGACGCTTCTTCTCCCTGGCAAACTTCATTCGATTCAGGAGCAGGCGTTGGTTCCTGCAGTTGCTATGATGCGTGATCCTTCCCTTTACTACTGGAGACTGAAATTGCATTCATCTCCCTTGCCGCCAGTTGGTCGTCCCTTAACTGTTTGATTTATTGGGGCGTTGGGAATTTCAACAACTGATGATACGTTGATGGTGCAGCTCACATCTCGTGCAACCACGGTCTTCCCAAAATAATATTATATCTCATATCACCGGCCACCACTTTTAAAAGAGTCATCTTCATCACTTCTTCGGCATTCGTCGAAAACAAGTTCTCTCCTCGGGTTGTCACACTTGCGAGGTTGAATACGATGAGGAGTTTTGTGGCCGGAATGATGCTTCCGGTGAGTTTGGCTTGTTCCAATACCCTCCATTGTATGATATTGGCCGAACTTCCTGGATCCACCAGAACACGTTTAATTTTAAAATCTAGTACATTTTAAGAAATTTCCAATGCATCGTAGTGCGATAGCAACAGCCCAGCTGCGTCCTTCTCTGTGAAAGTGATGTCGTCTCCAATGACTTCGCGGAGTCTCTTGCTATGAGTTACCGATACCTTCGTCTTCTTTTCTTCTGAGAAGGTAACCCCGTTGATCTTGTTCCCCCCGAAGATCATGTTGATCGTCAGGCGTGGGGGCTTTCTCCTGCTTTTTTGAATTCTCCCCATTATCACGGTTGTGACTGTAATTCTCCGACATTCTCGACAGTCTTTAGTCCAGTGGCTATTCATCCCGTGATACTCGCACCACAAATTGGGATCCCTCTGGCTAGGATCGGACCTCATCGGCTTTGGGAACCGTGCTTCTTTGACGTTTCTCATAGCCGATTCCAATTCTACAACACTGACGTTGAAGTTGTATTCTAATAGCCTGGGGTAGGAAGGATCCCGTGTACCTGATGTTTCTTTGTACTGCAATGACCTGTTGTTCCGACCGCGGTCAGTTCTTCTATCGGTAATGGACATGTCTGTCGACCGAAAACCTCTACCGCGTCCTTCGGCCCGTTCGTAAGGCAAAAACTAGCCCCTTGAAGACCGTCTATCTCTGTCGAAATCGTCTTTTGATATTTCTTTATTCTTCTCCCGTCCTTTGTGGACGCCAAGAATCCAAACTGATCATCTTTAATCCTTATCTTGGACTCTTATAGGTTGTGAACATCCACCTAAGTCGTCACTTGGAACTCAAGCAAGCTTTCCTTTGATTTTCAGGAAGCACCGGAACTTCTCGGAGTCAGACCCTTGGTGAATGCTTTGGCCGCCCATTCATATGGAACAGCCGGGAGCAACATTCTTTCCTTTTGGAACCGGGTGGCGAATTCCAGCGTCAACTAGGACTCTCCTTGTGCAATTCTGAGTATGTCGGCCTTCCAAGCCTGCACCTTTATGGCCCCGGCACGTGCCTTAATAAAAGAATCTGCGAGCATCTCAAAGGAATCTATGAAATGCTCGGGTAACATTGAATACCACGTCAAGATTCCCTTCATGAGAGTCTCCACGAATTTCTTCAGCAAAAAAGATTCAATCTCATGGAGAGCTAATCCTTCCCCTTCATCGCCGTTGTATAGGTGGTAATATGCTCATAAGTGTCTGAAGTTCCATCATGCTTCGACACGTCGGGCATTTTAAACCGTTTCGGGATTAATTCTTGTGCCGCGGTTGGTTTATACAGCAACTGCGTGTAATTCTTTGAGCCCGGCCCTTTCAGCACCGATGGTGCACCGGGGATTTGGTCCATGCGGGCATTCACTTCCCTCATAAACTTTAAGAATTCACTTTTGAAGGGATCGTTCTCGTTGTTGTGACCGGCCCCATCGAAGCCGACCTCCCCCCCTCGGGGTGTTGTTGTCAACCCTCTGCCTTGTTTGGTTTGTGGGAGCATTGGGAGGAACTGGACCTCGTCCATTCGCGTTACTGGAAGCACCCGACAACGCCTGGTTTAGATTTGTCATGACCTTATTCTGCCGTGTGAAATGGCCAAGAATGGCCTCTTGTTGCTCCTGCAGTACTCTTACTACTTCAACAACATGCTCCTCTTTGGCTTCATCAGTGGTCGCCTCCCAAATATGATATGGATACCGTCTGTCATGGATCGGCGTGGCATTACTCCCCTCATTGCGGGTATCGCTGATGGAATCCTCACGCTGAGGTTGGTCTCCTTGGACCTCAAGATTGTGTGTATTGTTAACACCATTGTCTGCCATTTTCTATGGTTTTTATAAGAACAAATAACCAAAACACGTTAGTTAAAGAAGCAAGGATCAACTTAATTACACGGCTATCTAGGCCCTATGGTGGACGCCAAACTGTTTACCTGTAAAGCGGTACAGTTAAATTTATATGTTGTTTCTAGATAAATGAATTTATTCGATCCTGAAATAATAAAGGAATTGAAGAAATATGCGACACTTAGCCTTGAAGTGAAGATAAAATCGCAGAAATAATAATTTCGGGAGCAGAGCTTCCATGCACAACAGTAGTAAAATCAAAGAATAAGAAGATAAAATTTTACAGAGCTTTGAATATATTATAGCACAGGTTTGTCAGAAAATTCGTCCCCTTTTAATGATAATAAAGTTCGCTATTAATAGTTACACCTAGGGAATAAGGACCTAGGATCAAGCCCCTCTTCAATGCCAATTATGCGGGCCATTGAAGAATGTGTAACGGCAGGCATAAATGCCAAACGGGCATCGTATTAACTGGTATAGAATATTTTATAGTAAATGCTACCGGGTGACAGGCATTCATTGCATCTTTATGAGCATCATTCTTTCTGCTAACAAATGGAATAGTTATCTTCGTTTTGGCTGTCTTCTGCTTCCGGCTTCATGTGTCGCTTTCTTATGCAATTACTTAGCATAAGATATTTTACCCTATACAGTGACAAAAAAATTGAAGTATTTTTTTTGTTATATTGGTTAAACCCTTGAAATGGTTCTTAAAAATTGGATGTTTTGGTTAGAGAACGAGATGAATAATAGTGATGGGTGGATATGGATTATGTTGTTCACAGTTTCTAATAAATTGATCACTCAATAAGACAAATAACGAACGAATAAAAATAAAAAGTCGATCTTATTTGGAAGAATTTTGGCCAGGACGATGTGAGAATTTAGCCACTTTAGGCCTAAGTGCTAAATAACTAAATGAGTCGATCAGCGGACTAAATATAGTTGTCAATTACATAAACGTTTAATGATATGCATTCATTAGAGTGCAGCATCGTAAGAAAAATAAAAGATATGATGCATATGAAGAAGAGCATGTTAGCAATCAGTGTTTAAAATCAAAAAATTAGAGAAGGAAAAATGTTAGTTCAATAAATAAAATAAAAAATAATTCCGAGCTCGCATGTTGCTCATATGTCGTCAAGGAATTTAATCCCCTCATCGTTGCCTAAGGTTATGGATTGATTCCTCCTAGGATAGAACGGAATAACTATTTTGTGATAGCAGCACTACAAATCACAGAACTTCAGCGAACTCAAAAGGAGCAAACCGCAGATGACACTTATGTTTATTTGAGAAAATAATGCAACAACGTAGAAAAGAGGGAACAAGTTTTCAGATTTTTCATATATGAAAAATGAGACTAAGCCTCTAAATTTATAGACAGTGAAATGGTGAGATGAAGAGGTGCAACTCAAAAGGTACCTCTTCCATCTCCCATTCACACTCATTCACAAAACCTAACAATCCCCCACATGAATGAGGAATGACCATATTTATAAAAATATGCATGAAAAATTGTGTGATTCGCAAGTAAGGATTAATCGCATCTAGATAAGTAGGTTTCCCTTTAAATTTTTCATAGTGAACTTATGTTAGATATACTCGGTCAATTGGTAGATTTGATATCTTTGAACCGTCAAACTTTGGTGTATACCTAGACAACCACAAGTCATACAATCAACCCTCTAACTATCTTTGGTTCTCATTGTTGTGTTCGTTTCAGCCATGAACACCAGCTGGTTCATAAGTGCGTAGAGAACTGGCCTTACAGAATTATCCTTATAGCGGCTTACACTTCGCACTTGTATATGTGATTCCGAAACGTGTTATCCCGTAGATACACTATTGGATATACCACATATCAAAATTACAACCATTAAAAAGCCTTATCGCTTTATCCTTGGTACTTAACATTGTCTCATCACGAGAATGGACCCAAAAAAAATTTATTTGACAATGTTGAACCGTCATTAATGACTTTGTTTGAGCTCATTGAACCCAGATCTTGGGATCTCCAGTCTTCTAGGTAGAGTTACCACCACAATGAATTGTCCTCGGCCATAGTCCCATTCTCTTCGATTGTCTTTCAACTACTTCTCTAGTTAGGCCTTTTGTAAGTGGATCCAACATATTATCGCATGACTTCACGTAGTCAAATAAGATAATTCCCCTAGAGAGTAGTTGGCTAATGTTTTTATGTCTTTGTTGTGTATGAAAAGAATTTTCGTTATTCATATTGCTCCCAACCCTTCCTCTTGTCACTTGATCATCACAGTCTATGCATATAGGTGCAAATATTTTGAGCTAAGATGGAATTTCTTCGAGAAATTCTGGAGCCATTTAGCTTCTTCACCAGTCTTGTCTGAGGCTATAAACACAGCCTCTTTTTGTAGAGCGGGCAATGTATGTTTATTTGGATAATTTTCAAGCCATCACTCCTCCACCGACTGTGAAAACATATTCACTTATGGATATAAAAATATTTAAACTGCTAATCTAATTTGCATCAGTATACACCTTTATTACTGCGGAATATTTATTGTAGTATAAGGCATAATTTTGAGTATATTTTTATCACGACCCAGCCCGGCGGGCTGTGACGGACACCCGTACCCTACTCGCCGAGTGTCGACATACCTACTATCTTACTTTCTCATTATCTATAAGGCTGATGAATGCCCGTATAAGTAACAACAATAATTATAATTAGCTCAGACCACTCGATAACAATACATTTCATACATATCAACAGAAATATCATATCATGACGTGAACATACATATGTGATATACCACGGCGGACACAGCCACCATGCAAAAACTATACAACAAAAGATACATTTGCCAACAAGGCAATTCAACTGTACACGAGTCAACCCACTGTCTATTATCTATACATAACCCAACACATGTCTATGAGCCTATACAAGAACATACATAATGTAACCTGTGTCGGAACAGGGCCCCGACATGCTCGTAATGCCTATAACAAAATGCATACCAAGATTGTGGCAAGTCCGAAAGATGGATCTCGCCAATATCTGCTGAACTGGATAGCCTACTGTGGTGGAGGAGCCTCGTCTATCTGTCTACCCGGACCTGCAGCACGACATGCAGCATCCACGAATAAAGGACGTCAGTACGGATAATGTAGTGAGTATGTAAGACTGGAAACATAATGTAAGAACAATAATAAGCATCAGGATAAGAAACATACAACCTGTATCATCTGAATGCCTCTGAGGGCGACTAACCATGTCATGTCTGACGTGCATATGCATATACATATATATATATATATACATATATATATATATCCTTTTGAAAATTATCATATACATATATACGCCTCTGTGGGCCTCATCATCATCATATACATACGCCTCTGTAGGCCTCCTCATCATCATACCCAACTGATTAGTGGTTGCACAATAGGTACCTGCCCGGCCGACTATAGCGCAGCACGGTAAAGTAAAATAGATGTCGTCTATAGCGCGACTAAATAGAGTAAAACATATATTTGCACAATAGGTGCCTGCCCGGCCGACTATAGCGCGGCGTGGTAAAGTAAAATAGATAATGCATGCTGGACTCATATGAATCATACTATCATGGTGACGTAAGGTAGAAGAAATAATAACATATCAATCCTCCCATAAGAGGGGAAAACAACATAAGCACTCCTATCTTCTAAGAGTAGAGTATCTTTTGGGGGCTTGTTCATTGTATTGTATCCAATTGGAGTCGTGCAAAAAGAAAGAAAGGGACGGTCTTACATACCTGGTATTTACCTGCACCAGTTCTCAAGCTACGCCACTGTTACAATTCCTTATTCCTTAGTCTACAATTAAAGAATAATTCAATTGTTATTCTCTAAGCGTTATAGCTATTGTTAATCACAACCTCAATTCTACATGGTGTTTCCCTCACCCTTCTTCCTCCAAACTCCACAAAGATAGTAATAGCACATGCAGTTTAACAACATCCCAAAACAATCATAACCCATTCAATTACCACTAGTTAACTTAAACTCATGGCTCCCAATTACCATCCCATGAGTTCTTACATGCATAGAATGGAATACCATGAATTCCCAAGAGAAAGAATGCATGAAGAGAGTAGTAACTTACCTTGCATGTTGGATATCTCAGCCCTCTTCCTTAGTTCTTCAACTTCTAGGTCTTTCTCTCAATTAGGGCTTGCAGAAGGAGGAAAATCAGCTAGGGCTTTTCTCCAATTCTTCAATTTCTAAGTTCTTTCTCCAATTTAGAACTTGAAAGGAGAAGAAATTGGTTGAATTTTTGTGGGACTTCAGAAAGGGTCACAGGGGGTCTTCTTCTGTGTTTGAGTTCCAGAAAATGAAGAAAGAACTGGGTTGGACCCCTTTTATAGGTCAGTCAATAAATGACACACGTGTCTAACGCCTACAGGTTTGCTATAGCATTTTCGTCGCATAATCAATATGCGGTTCGCATTTTGGACGCGAAACACAGCCCAGAAATCTGTCACACTCTGCGACACAGAAGGACAGATTTGCGGCTCGCATTTCCAGTATGCGGTCGCATACTGGCCACATTTCTGACACAGATTTCAGCACAGAAATCTGTTCCAGTTTGCGGTGCATTATGTAAAATATGTGGTCCACATATCATAAATGCGATAGCATAGTCGACCGCATTTCTGACATAAGTGCTAGCCCAAGACTGTGCCTTGTTCTGCGATCTCTTCATGAAAAATGCGGCTCGCATGTGGGTTATGCGATAGCATTCCATACTTTGCGACACTTGTTGTCCTTTTTCTTGTCTTTTTAACTCTTTTCCGGTTCTTAGGCTCTTATATGTAAACTATCTTACTACGAAATCTAACATACGAATTTACAGGTTGTAACATTCTCCTCCCCTTAGGAACATTCATCCTCGAATGTAAGGGTCTACGGGGATCTTACATAACGTTCGGTCTTACAAGAGTATGCAACTTATGGACATGTAAATTATCTGCATATTATCATTTTGCACTAAGAAAGAGTATTCTCAAGTTATTGCTTACCTCGTAAGGGCGTTTCTCCTTTCAATGCGTTTTGCGTTCCCTCGGCATCCTCATTATCTACATTTTGGAACAGGTGCGGATATTTGGACTTCATCTCTTCCTATGCTTCCCATGTCATTTCTTCCGTATGTTTATTCCTCCATAATACCTTAACGGAAGCTACATCCTTGGTTCTTAGCTTACGAACTTTTCGGTCTAGTATGGCCACTGGTACTTCTTCATAAGATAGGTCCTCTGTAATCTGCACATCTTCGATGGGGACGACCCGAGAAGGATCTCCGACACATTTCCTTAGCATAGATATATGGAATACCAGATGGACAAATTCCAATTTGGATGGCAATTCTAACTCATAAACCACACGTCCAACTCGTCGAAGGATTTTATAAGGACCAATATATCTTGGACTCAGTTTACCTTTCTTCCCAAAACTCATGACACCCTTCATTGATGAGACTCTCAGGAACACCCAATCACAAACTTCAAACTCCAGGCCACGACGTCGGACATCAGAATAAGACTTTTGCCTGCTTTGTGTTGTCTTCAATCGTTCCTGTATCACCTTTACCTTCTCGATGGCTTGGTGGATCAAATCTGGCCCATATAACTCAGTTTCACCGGCTTCGAACCATCCAACTGGTGATCTACATCTTCTCCCGTATAGTGCCTCGTATGGGGCCATTTTAATACTGGAGTGGTAGCTATTATTGTAGGCAAATTCTATGAGTGGAAGATGGTCGTCCCAGCTTCCCTTAAAATCTAGAACACAGGCTCGTAGCATATCTTCAAGTGTCTGAATGGTACGTTCAGCCTGTCCGTCAGTCTGCAGATGAAATGTTGTGCTGAGGTTTACTTGTGTGCCTAAACCCTTCTGGAAGGATTCCCAAAAGTTAGCTGTGAATTGAGCTCCTCGGTCTGATATAATAGACACCGGCACACCGTGAAGTCTAACAATATCCTTGATATACAGCTTTGCATAGTCTTCAGCTGTGTAAGTTTTCTTAACTGGCAGAAAATGAGCACATTTTGTGAGTCGGTCAACTATCACCCAGATGGAGTCAAACTTATGATAAGAGCGAGGTAATCCAATAATGAAGTCCATATTAATCACCTCCCATTTTCAGGTCGGAATCTCTATATCCTGAAGCAATCCACCGGGCTTCTGATGTTCTATCTTTACCTGTTGACAATTGGGACACTGGGCTACAAACTTTGCAACAAACTTCTTCATGCTTTCCCACCAATATTGCTCCTTGACATCATACATCTTTGTCGAACCGGGGTGGATGGAGTATCGGGATTGATGAATTTCTTTCATGATCTTCTCTCGCAACCCGGCCACATTAGGCACACATAATCGGCCTTGGCATCTCAATGTTCCATCTCCTCCAATCTCAAAAGCTGAAATTCTACCCTGCTGAATGCCTTCTCTCAATCGCACCAAGGTGGGATCTTCATATTGCCGTGCTTTTACCTCGGGTACCAGAGATGATTCTAAGGTATTATGCACAGTAACACCTCCGTCCTCGGAGTCTAATAATCTGATCCTCATATTGGCTAGCTGATGAAGTTCTTTAGTCAAGTCCCTCCTATCCGCTTCGACGTGTGCTAAGCTTTCCATTGACTTACGACTGAGGGCGTCTGCTACAACATTGGCTTTACCCCGATGATACAATATGTCGACGTCGTAGTCTTTCAGTAATTCGAGCCAACGTCGCTGTCTCAAGTTCAACTCCTTCTGACTGAAGAGGTATTGCAAACTCTTGTGATCTGTGTAGATGTCAACATGGACGTCGTACAAGTAGTGTTGCCATATCTTTAAAGCATATATTACTGCAGCCAATTCCAAATCATGAGTTGGATAATTCTTTTCATGCTTCTTCAATTGTCTTGATGTGTAAGCGATCACCTTTCCATGTTTTATCAATACGCATCCCAAACCTATACCTGAAGCATCACAATAGACCACGTACCCTTCTGTTCCCTCTGGAAGAGTAAGCACCGGCGCAGAGATCAACCGATTCTTTAGCTCCTGGAAACTACGCTCACAAGCGTCGGACCATTGTAATTTGATAGCTTTCTATGTCAACTTAGTCAATGGTGCCAATATAGAGGAAAACCCTTCCACAAATCTCCGATAATACCCTGCTAGTCCTAGAAAACTGCGGACTTCTGACGGTGTTATGGGTCTTGGCCAACTCTTCACTGCATCAATCTTTTGAGTGTCGACACTAATACCCTCGTCAGATATTAAATGGCCTAGGAATGCTACTGAGTTCAACCAAAATTCACATTTGGAGAACTTCGCATATAACTTGTGATCCCGAAGGGTCGTAATACAATCCGCAAGTGACCCGTATGTTCTGCCTCTGAATGAGAATACACCAGGATATCATAAATGAATACAACCACGAACACATTAACATAAAGCCTGAATACGGTATTCATGAGATCCATAAAAGCTGTCGGGGCATTTGTTAGCCCGAACGACATTACTAGGAACTAAAAATGCCCATATCTTGTCCGGAAGGCTATTTTTGGAATATCTTTCTCCTTGACTCTCAACTAAAAATATCCTGACCGTAGGTCAATCTTGGAAAAAATATCTGGCAGCCTGAAGTTGGTCAAATAGGTCATCAATCCTTGGAAGTGGATATTTATTCTTTATTGTAACTTTATTCAACTGTCGATAATCAGTACACATCCTCAACGACCCGTCTTTCTTTCGCACAAAAGGACTGGCGCACCCCAAGGTGAAGTGTTAGGCCTAATGAAGCCTTTATCCAGCGAGTCCTTCAACTGTACTTTCAATTCTCGCAATTCTGCTGGGGCCATTCTGTAGGGAGGAATAGATATCGGGTGAGTGTCTGGCAACACATCAATGCTGAACTCAATCTCCCGTTTAGGAGGAAGACCTGGGAGTTCATCTGTAAAGACATCTGGAAATTCATTGACTACGGGAATTGATTGTAGAGTAGGTGGCTTCGCCTCCACATCCATCACACGAACAAGATTATAAATGTAACCCTTGGAGATCATCTTCCTTGCCTTAAGATAGGAAATAAACCTACCTTTCGGCGTGGCAATGTTCCCTTTCCACTCAAGGATGGGTTCACCAGGAAATTGAAATCTAACTGTCTTTGTATGACAGTCAACATTTGCATAACATGAAGCCAACCAATCCATTCCCATTATTACATCGAAATCAACCATTTCTAATTCAAACAAGTCTGCCGAGGTTTGACGACTACAAATCGTCACGGTGCAACTTCTATACACTCTCTTGACAATTACAGAATCTCCTATCGGAGTAGATACCGCAAAGGGTTTGCTTATTAATTCGGGTTCAACATCAAACTTATCAGCCACAAGGGGTGTAACATATGATAATGTGGATCCAGGATCAATCAATGCACATACATCATAAGAAAGCACTGATAATATACCTGTGACAACATCTGGAGATGACTCGAGATCCTGTCGACCTGCTAGAGCATATATTCGATTCTGAATACCACTCGAACTCGGCACTGTACCTCTACCTCTACCACGACCTGCTGGCTGCTGAAGAGCCCGTGCTGGAGGTTGAATTGATGAGGAAGTACCAGACACAGATCCGGTCGGCTGAGCCATACCACCACCTCCTCTGCTAGGACAATCCCGCATCATATGACCAGGCTGTCCGCAAAAATAACACGCATCAGAACCTCGACGGCATAGCCCAGAATGGGCCCTGCCACACTGACCACAATGTGATGCTAGGGGTCTCGTCTGGCTAGTATCCCTGTGATGTTGCGAGCCTAATGCCCGCGAACTCTGTCCTGGACCTGAATGGGTAGGTCGATCATACCGAGGTCTCTGAAATTGCGGAGGAGCACTAGTTATAGGTGGTGCCGAACTCCTAAAAAACTGGGGCCTGCCACTGCTTCTTAAGTCACCAGAATACCCTGCAAATCTCGCCCTCTTATGCTGGCCCCTATCCTGCTCCCTGTCTGCTCTTTGCTGGCGCTTACGATCCTCTAATGTCTGGGCATAAGCCTGAATACGAGAAATATCCATGCCCTCTATCAAGGATGCTGTCGTGCACTCATTTATCAGATGTGGTCCCAAACCGTTCATGAACAAATGAACCATATCTCCCATCTCGGCCACTATATGGGGAGCATACCTTGCCAAAGAATCAAACTGCATGTTGTACTCCCGCACCCTCATGTTACCTTGCTTAAGGTTCAGGACTTTATCGGCTCTGGCTCGTCGTACCTCAACTGGAAGGTAGTGATGAAGAAATGCCTCAGAAAATTCATTCCACACAAGTGGGGGAGCATTTAAACTCCTGGATTTTTCCCAACTATCATACCAGAAAACTGCTAGATCCCGCAACCGATAAGAAGACAATTCTACTGCTTCCGTATCACTAGCATGCATAACCCGTAGTGTGTGATGTATCTGATCAAAAAAAGTCTGCGGGTCCTCCTTGGGATCGGACCCGGTAAACACTGGAGGATCAAGATTAATAAAATCTCGAACTCTCGTACTAACCGGTCCATCAGTTGCATCGGTGTTCTACCTCTGAGTCTGAGAAGCTACCAAGCTAGTCAGCAATTGTACTGCAGTTCGCAAATCCTGGTCTGTAGTACCAGATAAAGGAACTGGAGACGCTGGGTGGCTCCTAATATCCTCTGGGGAAGGACTAGATGAGGTCTGAGACGGCATCTCATTCTGAGGCTCACTTTGGCCTTCTCTAGCTTGGGGCACCTGACTGGCACCCTCACCCGCATCTGTATCAAGCCGTCTATTACTCGTTTGCTTTCTAGTCAAAGTCATCGCTGAAGGAAAAACAAGGCGAATGTTAGAAATGAATACTTACATCTCAGCTCTACGCACGATCTAGATTTAGAAAGAAAGTAACATTCCTAAATGTCAGGCAGCCTCCTGATAATAAAATGTGGCGCGCTACACACCCATAATCAGGACTCTACTAGACACGGCTCATAGACAATCCCTAGGACACGACCTGCTCTGATACCATAATTGTCACGACCCAACCCGGCAGGCCGCGACAGACACCCGGACCCTACTCGCCGAGTGCCGAGTTACCCTGCTATCTTACTTTCTTCATTATCTATAAGGCCGATGAATGCCCGTATAAGTAACAACAATAATTATAATTAGCTCAGACCATTCGATAATAATACATTTCATACATATCAACAGAAATATCATATCATGACGTGAACATACATATGTGATATACCACGGCGGACACGGCCACCATGCAAAAACTATACAACAAAAGATACATTTGCCGACAAGGCAATTCAACTGTACACGAGTCAACCCACTGTCTATTATCTATACATAACCCAACACATGTCTATGAGCCTCTACAAGAACATACATAATGTAAGTTGTGTTGGAACAGGGCCCCAACATGCCCGTAATGCCTATAACAAAATGCATACCATGACTGTGGCAAATCCGAAGGATGGATCTCGCCAATATCCGCTGAACTGGATAGCCTACTGTGGTGGAGGAGCCTCGTCTATCTGTCTGCCCGGACCTGCAGCACAACATGCAGCGTCCACAAATAAAGGACTTCAGTACGGATAATGTAGTGAGTATGTAAGACTGGAAACATAATGTAAGAACAATAATAAGCATCAGGATAAGAAACATACAACCTGTACCATCTGAATGCCTCTGAGGGCGACTAACCATGTCATGTCTGACGTGCATATGCATATACATATAATATATATATATATATATATATATATGTATATATGAATGTATGTATATATATATATATGTATGTATGTATATATATGTATGTATATATATGTATGTATGTATATATATGTATATATATCCTTTTGAAAATCATCATATACATATATACGCCTCTGTGGGCCTCATCATCATCATATACATATGCCTCTGTGGGCCTCCTCATCATCATACCCAACTGATTAGTGGTTGCACAATAGGTGCCTGCCCGGCCGACTATAGCGCGGCGCAGTAAAGTAATATAGATGTCGTCTATAGTGCAACTAAATAGAGTAAAACATATATTTGCACAATAGGTGCCTGCCCGGCCGACTATAGCGCGGCATGGTAAAGTAAAATAGATAATGCATGCTAAACTCATATGAATCATACTATCATGGTGATGTAAGGTAGAAGGAATAATAACATATCAATCCTCCCATAAGAGGGGAAAACAACATAAGCACTCCTATCTTCTAAGAGTATAGTATCTTTTGGGGTCTTGTTCATTGTATTGTATCCAATTGGAGTCGTGCAAAAAGAAAGAAAGGGACAGTCTTACATACCTGGTATTTACCTGCACCAGTTCTCAAGCTACGCCACTGTTACAATTCCTTATTCCTTAGTCTACAATTAAAGAACAATTCAATTGTTATTGTCTAAGCGTTATAGCTATTGTTAATCACAACCTCAATTCTACATGGTGTTTCCCCCTCACCCTTCTTCCTCCAAACTCCACAAAGATAGTAATAGCACATGCAGCTTAATAACATCCCAAAACAATCATAACCCAGTCCATTACCACTAGTTAACTTGAACTCATGGCTCCCAATTACCATCGCATGAGTTCTTATATGCATAGAATTGAATACCATGAGTTCCCAAGAGAAAGAATGCATGAAGAGAGTAGTAACTTACCTTGCATGTTGGATATCTCAGCCCTCTTCCTTAGTTCTTCAACTTCTAGGTCTTTCTCTCAATTAGGGCTTGCAGAAGGAGGAAAATCAGCTAGGGCTTTTCTCCAATTCTTCAATTTCTAGATTCTTTCTCCACTTTAGAACTTGAAAGGAGAAGAAATTGGTTGAATTTTTGTGGGACTTGAGAAAGGGTCGCAGGGGGTCTTCTTCTGTGTTTGAGTTTCAGAAAATGAAGAAAGAACTGGGTTGGACCCCTTTTATAGGTCAGTCAATAAGTGACACACGTGTCTAACGCCTACAGGTTTGCTATAGCATTTTCGTCGCATAATCAATATGCGGTTCGCATTTTGGACGCGAAACACAGCCCAGAAATCTATCACACTCTGCGACACAGAAGGACAGATTTGCGGCTCGCATTTCCAGTATGCAGTCGCATACTGGCCACATTTCTGACACAGATTTCAGCACAGAAATCTGTTCCAATTTGCGGTGCATTATGTAAAATATGCGGTCCGCATATCATAAATGCGATAGCATAGTCGACCGCATTTCTGACATATGTCCTAGCCCAAGACTCTGCCTTGTTCTGCGATCTCAGCATGAAAAATGCGGCTCGCATGTGTGTTATGCGATAGCATTCCATACTTTGCGACATCTGTTGTCCTTTTTCTTGTCTTTTTAACTCTTTTCCGGTTCTTAGGCTCTTATATGTAAACTATCTTACCACGAAATCTAACATACGAATTTACGGGTTGTAACAATTTTAAATATCTCAAGACTCATTTCATTGTCATAACAGTTCAACGCGAACTTCCTTATGTCGTAGACTAATACGTCTCGAATTTCTAATGCATATCAGATTATTGACTACACTTAATGTAGCAATATTATGTTATAACAACATATGGAATGAGTGGCATCAGTTGTGGCCTCAACCTTTTAATATATAACACATTTCGCAATCATTCCGTCTTTTTCTATCATTTGTATGTTATTTATACTTATACCAAAGTGCAATACATGTATATATGAGAAATTATAGTACCTTCATTCATGAAACAAATTCAATTTGCTATGGGTTTTTATCATTTTCATCAGTTAGTTCACCACATTATAGATCAACATATTAATACATCCCTTTTAGAAAGGCACGTGAACAACTTTCGAATTGGTAGTTTCATCAACTTGTCATCACTTAGATTGAACAAGTAATGAATTCACCGACTACCATATCAATATCCATCAAGGATTCATGGGGTTCAAAGAGTCATACCATCTAGTTCTTCTAAATAATATAGACATCACATTTAACATTCACTTTTGTCAAACATAAGCTAAAAGCCCCAATATTCAAAACATTCTGTGTGCCTTTTCTATTGTTCATTATCAACATATAAACAATGACTATGAGATTTGAAGGATTCTTAACGTAATCACATTTGTTTGCACTCATAATTTTGAAACCATTTGACACTATTATTTTGTCAAATTTTACATGCCATATTTGGGTACTTGTTTAATCCAAAAAGAGAATAAACAAGTCTGCACACCTTCTTTTCTTTTTCAGGAACCACAAACCCTTCATGTTGTTCCATGTAGAAATTTTTTTCCACACCAAATCTCAATTTAAGAAGGTTGTCTTCACATCCATTTGATGAATTTCAAGACCATACATTGTAGCCAATGCTACTAACATCCATATGTACGTAATACCCATAACTGATGATTATATATTAAAATAGTCAAGGTCTTCTCGTTGTTTATACCATGTGACAATAATCTTGCCTTATACATGTTAATAGTGCCATCATCTTTTATTTTTCTCTTAAAAATCCATTTGGAACCCAGTCGTTTGTTCTTAGAGTAAGATCAACTAACTCCCAAGTATGGTTATTTAATACAAATTCTGTCTCACTATTGACTACTTCTTTCCAAGAAAGATAACTTCTTTCAAAGTTTGAAGTTAATTTTCCAACAAGAATGTCAGACAATCCGATCCAAAGGAAGTAGTTATCCTTTGATCATTACTATGTCTTGGACTTTTCCTCATTAAAAGTACTTTCCTCTACTTATTTCCAAGGTCGCTTAGATTATTTTCACTAGACGATTCATATTCCTTTTTATACGGAAAAATATATTTCAAAGAATTCAGCATTATCTGATCGATTACCGTATTAATATGAATGTCGAGATTTTTTTATTTGTGAACCAGAAAACGATATGCCTTCTGTTTGTTGCATATTGTTTGAAAACATAATCTATGGTTTTCGTCTTACTTTTATCCTATTAGGTTTAGGACTTGCACTGCAGTCAAATACCTCATACTTTAAAATATTTCAAGTTGGCATTTCTTCCTTTTCAATTTTCATATGGAATGGATTGTGTTTTTCTAGGCGGAACTCAATTGAGTATTCAGTTAGCTGTAAGAATAGCTTCCCCCTCAAGTTATGGAGTAAACCGGAACTTCTCAAGAAAGAATTTATCATTCCATTTAATGATCGATTCTTTCTTTCCGCAATCCCATCAGATTGGGGAATGTGTGTGGCCGTTGTATGATGAATAACACCATATTTTCAAACATATTTTTTCAAAAGGAGATTCATATTTGCTACCCCTATTACTTTATAAAGTCAACCACAAGAATTGTTGTTTGTGCCACAATAGAGCTAGAGTTAATAATGGTGAAGTTTTAAATCTTCAAACTAATCTGACACAACCAAAATTAAACGGTGAAGCTTTTAATCTTCCAACTGAGTAATATCTTACACAATCAGATCTAATATAAGGTAAAGTATTTAATTTTCACACTAAATAATATATTGGATTAGAAATCACTAAGACTTTTAAACCTATAACCATATATCCCGTACATATATAGACAACATGTATAAATTATAAGCCTTTCTTAACCTTAACCCAAAATCCAAAAATACAACTAATCTAGAAAGAGATTATATTACATCACACCTACAAAGACACAATAAACTCATTGCCTTACCAGGAACTAACCCAAACCTAGTAAATATCTGTTACAACTATGGATTATTGAGTACAGTATATACTTCAACAGGAGAAGAAATAGCTACTATTACAGAACTATACAAAGCATTTACTACATACAAAAGAATTACCAAAGGAACATTATTTTACATAAAATTTTATACTGCCCCAGCGGAGATATTATACGATGAAGTAAAACCTATCATACAAGTCATTAAGATTGGACTTACAAGGGAAATGATTATACCAGAGCAGATAGACATACAGCCAGAAATACCTAAAGCAGAGATTCCAGAATTCTTTGCGAACAAAAGACTTATTGGACTAGCTACAATACTCAGTGAATTAGCAAATACCTATATGAATGAATCACCTATGTGGACTTATTATTCAAGAGAACAAATTATGATATATTCACATTCTAGAGAAGTCAGAAAGCAAGATATGGAAGATATACGATAATGGATTATCAGTTTATTAAAGCCAGAACAGATACCTATTACAAGAGCTATCAAAAAGAATTTCATTTCAGAAGATTTATTGTCAAGATATTGTAAAATTATTGGACCGAAATACCCAGACCATATATGTTCAAAGTGCAATGGAGAAGATAATGTAATTCCAGAATTCAACATGGAGTAATTTCCTAAAGAAAACTGGAAGATTCTACATCTACAACAATCAACAAGAAAAGGACAAAAGAAGAAAAGAAGATCAGAAGATGGCCGACAAAGATAAAGAAAAAGATGGAAAAGAAAAGAAGACGAAGACATAAAGAAGATGGAAAAAGAAGACGAAGACATAAAGAGGAAGACGACAACTACAATAGTGACATAAAGAAAGAATCTACTTTTACTTTTTATTCTTTAAATTTCAACCGTCCAAATGTAAAGTAAAGGACGAATAACTTTTTCTTTTTAGACTTTTAATTAGAACCGCCCATCTGTAAAATATAAGGGTATTTAGGACTTTTAGTTAGCAAACCTTTTATATAAATAGAAGGAGAAGGAGTAGGAGGAGGACACACCTTCAGACCTTCACTAAGCTTCATTCAAAAAATTCTCCTTTTGTAAACATATATTCAGAAATAAACTACTTGTTTGTTCATACATGGAGCATTTATCAGAAACTACTTCAAATACTTCACCAAACAATCTAATTACAAAGGTATGTTTATTTATCATCATGAATAGCTAAACTCCTATATTCCCGATAATCTCTTAATTGTTATACTTGTTTTATCATGTTATAGTATTGTTCTGCTGAATATCTTTAGCAAGTTTGCCATATGAGTTAGTAGGCTGAGAGTAGTCAAGCCCAAGCTATGCCATCCTAGTGTGAAAACCAGAGAAGGCAAGGGAGCCGTGTTTAGGGGAGTACACAATGTTGAGGCGCTGCAAGGGTAGATGATTGAAGCCGAAAAAGTATGGTAGTGACTAGACGAGATGTTCAGAATAACTTTAGTATAAGATGATAAAATTGGAATAACATATATAGAGATTAAAGGGAATAAATTATTTAGAATATATGAATATGATGAATACTTATTTGTTAGATAATAATCAACAATATAAGATATTGCTACTATATCTACTTAAAGATCTTAATAATGATATTAAAAGAAAAATATTTGACCTGTTACTTATCGAAGAAATAACAGAATTTACTAAAACAATGCAACTATTAAATCAACAATGATATGAATTTGATATACTATATAACATAGATTTATACGACTTAGATATCTACTCAAATTAATGATAAATCAAGAATACTTAGAATATTGGCTAGAAACTATGACAAACCTAGACTTATTAGAAAAACTACTTATAGATAACATAACGATCTACCTTAGAACACAAGATGTAGAATATTTAGATTTTATTTATGAAAATATTAAAGAAATAAAGAGACTAATACCACTAAAAGAAAAATATTATGAAAAAGCCTTAAATTTCCTCTTATTACACTTATTATGCTTTTTTCTATAGGTTGTATAATTCTATCATCTGCTAGATATATTTCTATAGGTGTATCTATTCCTTCTCTAAAGCATGCTTTGATTAATATTTCTGTTCCTCCTAGATGTACATATTTAATTGGGTTTTTAGCTTTTATATCTTGGATTTCTTTGTTTATTACTTTTTTATTTATAATTGGTATTTTTGCTTTTCCTTTAGTATATTTACAATCTATTTATCTGAATATAAATGTTATAATTGTGGAAAACTAGGACACCTAGCTAGAAACTGTAAAATACCCAAAGACCCAAAGAAAAAACAAATAACTGAAGTTATAATAGAAAATGATGACTATACCCAAATAGATTATATAGACTATGAAATAGATGTCTTCGTCTTCTTTTTCCATCTTCTTTATGTCTTCGTCTTCTTTTTCTTTTCCATCTTTTTCTTTATCTTTGTCGGCCATCTTCTGATCTTCTTTTCTTCTTTTGTCCTTTTCTTGTTGATTGTTGTAGATGTAGAATCTTCTAGTTTTCTTTAGGAAATTTCTCCATGTTGAATTCTGGAATTACATTATCTTCTCCAATTCACTTTGAACATATATGGTCTGGGTATTTCGGTCCAATAATTTTATAATATCTTGACAATAAATCTTCTGAAATGAAATTCTTTTTGATAGCTCTTGTAATAGGTATCTGTTCTGGCTTTAATAAACTGATAATCCATTGTCGTATATCTTCCATATCTTGCTTTCTGACTTCTCTAGAATGTGAATATATCATAATTTGTTCTCTTGAATAATAAGTCCACATAGGTGATTCATTCATATAGGTATTTGCTAATTCACTGAGTATTGTAGCTAGTCCAATAAGTCTTTTGTTCGCAAAGAATTCTGGAATCTCTGCTTTAGGTATTTCTGGCTGTATGTCTATCTGCTCTGGTATAATCATTTCCCTTGTAAGTCCAATCTTAATGACTTGTATGATAGGTTTTACTTTATCGTATAATATCTCCGCTGGGGCAGTATAAAATTTTATGTAAAATAATGTTCCTTTGGTAATTCTTTTGTATGTGGTAAATGCTTTGTATAGTTCTGTAATAGTAGATATTTCTTCTCCTGTTGAAGTATATACTGTACTCAATAATCCATAGTTGTAACAGGTATTTACTAGGTTTGGGTTAGTTTTAAAGCAATGAGTTTATTGTGTCTTTGTAGGTGTGATGTAATATAGTCTCTTTCTAGATTAGTTGTATTTTTGGATCTTGGGTTAAGGTTAAGAAAGGTTTGTAATTTATACATGTTGTCTATATATGTGCGGGATATATGGTTATAGGTTTTCTTGGTTTGGTTTAAACTTTCGGAATAGGTAGTGGTTTGAGGCTGTGTTGTAACTGGATTTTTTGGTACTGAAGTATATGGTTTTTCAAATAATTTGTTAAGGTTTTTGTTCTTTGGTTTTGTAGGTAATTTTGGTGTAGATGTGCTGCTTCTTGCTGTAGCTCCTTGTCCTGTAGCTGCATTAATACAAACATTGTTGTGGGTTTTTAGGAGTTTCCCATCGTCTCCTTCTAGATCCGCGTATTTTGAGTCAAGCTGCTGACTACTAGCTGTCTTGTGTAGTTCTGCATGTTTATAGTCATGCTGCTGACTGCTAGTTTCTTCTAGATGCTGCAATCTCTTTCCCATTCCATCTATTTGTAAAGATAGTTTGGAAAGAACTGTATATAAATCTTGAGTAGTTGTTTCTGGTATATCATCTGTTTGTGTACTTTTGTCTTGATATGTAGTCTGCAACAACATTCTTGTCAGTTCTAATTACTTCTATTGTAAATGTAAAAATATGGAATTAGAAATAAATACGGGAGATGTAGATACTAAACCCTCTACATCAGGAAAACAAACTGTTTATAATAACTATGAACACTATAAAACAAATAAAAATTTATGGGATAAACAATTATATAAAATAAGGACACCTAGACAACCAATAGAATAATATAATTTCTTAGACTTAGACTGCGTAGAAGATATAAATAAAACAATTCAACTTTAGAGCGGATACATGGCAAAACAGCTAATAGATAATAAAATAACAATAATTGATGCACCAGAATACATAGAAAGAACCCTGTTAGGAACAGTAAAAATATGGATGCAAAATATGACAGATGAAAGTAAAAATATATTACGAAATAACAAAAAATTAACCAATGAAGCCATAACTTCGCCTATAGAAATATTACATAAATATGAAATAGGAATAAGAAATGAATTTAGTAGTATGCCAACAGAAATAGAAGAACAACAGAAAGATAAAAAGATGTACAGAAATCTAATGAATAAATTAACTATTTATAATATGTGTTATTTGGATAAATATACTTGTGCATTTAGAGAATATTACTACAAAGGAACATATACAGTTGATGAAAGTAAAGACATAAGAAAATTATATTATACTAAACTACCAGAACCCTTTAGTTCAAAAATTATAACAGATTGGAACGATGCAGGATTAGCAGATACACTAGGAGCTAGAATAAAATTTGTACAAAAATGGTTTGTAGACTTATGTGAAAAGCATAAAGAAAATATGAAAATGGAAAAAATACTGATAAAAAATCTAGCCTGTTGTAAAACAAAAGTAGCACCTCAATTTGGTTGTACAGACAAATATTATAAAAAGAAAATACGAAAATATAAGAAAACACCTTATAGAACAAAATACAAGTATAAGAAACCCAGAAAAAGATATTACATAAAAAATTATAAACATAAAACGCCGCATAAACAAAAGAAAAATTTATCTTAATGTAAATGTTATAATTGTGGAAAACTAGGACACCTAGCTAGAAACTGTAAAATACCTAGAGACCCTAAGAAAAAACAAGTAACTGAAGTCATAATAGAAAATAAAGACTATACTCAAATAGATTATATAGACTATGAAATAGAAAGTGAAGATAGTATATACGAATTATCCGAAACTGAAATAACAACTGATATAGAAGAAGAAGACGTAGAGTATGACTGAAAGCGATATACAAGTACTTAAACACAAAGAATACCAAGATGAAGAATCTTTTGAACAAAAACTAATCTTCGATAATAATATGTTTGAACAAATAAAAGGTAAAGAATTAGACTTAAGTGTAGATAAAATTCTAGAAGTACCTATAATAAAAAACTGGTTTAAACGGAAAACAGAAGAATATTATATAATAAGTCAAAAAGAACATATAATAGATTGTAAATATACTAAAGGAAAAGCAAAAATACCAATTATAAATAAAAAAGTAATAAACAAAGAAATCCAAGATATAAAAGCTAAAAACCCAATTAAATATGTACATCTAGGAGGAACAGAAATATTAATCAAAGCATGCTTTAGAGAAGGAATAGATACACCTATAGAAATATATCTAGCAGATGATAGAATTATACAACCTATAGAAAAAAGCATAATAAGTGCAATAAGAGGAAATTTAATATACCAAAAATTTAAATTCATTATTAGTGCATACTACTCAATAGCAATAGAAGATAGAAATATAGATAAATCACTAGTACTATACTGAAAAATGTCAGGGATAGAACTAGCACAAAGAAGTAAAATCTTTACAGCACGATGTAAAAACCTATATATCTTAACAACTAAACATAAAATAACTGCTAAAAATAAAATAAAAAAAATAAAAATAGAAAACCCTTTTGACCAAATAGTTACTGTTATAGATAAGAATGACTATAGTTACAAAGAAATAGATATAGAAGAAGACTTAGAAATAGTCAGAGATATAATAAATACATCTAAAAGATTAAGTTATAAAATCCCATCATCATCATCTAGAACAAGTACATCTAGGAGATTAGAGTATGATACCCCACAGAACATGATAATAGAAAAAACAAAATCACACCAATATTACATAACAGGAATAATGGATCAAAGAAAATACCTCATATTAATCAATATAGGACAGGAAGAAAATTACATCATGAGAGAACTAGTACGAGAAGAAGAAATAATCACAAAAGAAAAATTATGTCCAGAATTACCAAGAATACTAGTTAATACAGATGAATACACTAATAAAGAATTAATTATAGGAGGAATACCAATATTAATAAAATTTAAAATATATAATGGAGAAACAAAATTAACTTTAGGAATGAAATGGTTAGAGAATGTCAAACCATATAACTTAGAAGATAAGCAACTAACAATAACTTATGAAACTAGGAAAAGCTAATATTTATATAAAGCAAATAGTTCTTTTCTATTTATTTCCCATTTTATCTGTGGTTCAGTGTATGATCCTGAGTAATATCTACAGTGATGCTCAATTTTTTCATTTACATATCTATATTTAAGTACTCCTCCATAACTATGATTACTTGAGTCTGTTTCCACTATATATATAAATTCTCTAGTTTCATCAGGAAAGTATAATTTTGGTAATTTAGTACACATAGTTTTTATTTTTTGTATATGTGTTTTATCTTTGTTATCGAAGTGGTATTCTATATCCTTCTTTAATTTTTTCTGTAATGGTTTTAAATTTTCTGCTAGCTTAGGTACGTATTCTCTTACTTGGTTGACTAGTCCTAAAAAGGATTGTAACTTCTTTTTTGTATCTAAGGTCTCATCTAAATTTATTATTTTTTGTACTATATGAGTTTGCATTTTTATTCTATTCTTATCTATTTGTATTCCTAAGAATTCTATTTGGGTTTTCATTATTTCAGCTTCCTTTTTGCTTAAACTTATACCTGATATTTCTATAATGTGTTTAAATTTTTCTAATAGTCTAATATGTTCTTCTCGTGTTTTAGAATATAATAATATATCATCTATATATACAATGCAGTTTTCTAGTTGATTAAAATAATTATCCATAAAATGCTGATATCTACCTGGTGCATTCTTATATCCGAAGGGTAATACATTCCATTCATAGAATCCCTGTGGTACTGTGAAGGCTGTTAGTTGTTTAGATTCTTCTTCTAGTTTGAGGTGATAGAATCCTGATTTACAGTCAAATTTACTAAAGTAATTATAACCTTGTATTTGTCTCACTTTTAGTATCTTATTTGGTATTGGGGATCCCACGTTAGCCCCAAGACGTTGGTCTCTAACTAGAAAAGTAAATGCTTGAGCTTGAGAAGCTTCTGGTCCAGTAGGTCCGTAAAATTCACTAGGATAAGCGGTATTATTGAACCAGAGAAAACAACAAGCAATGAAACCAAAGACAGATAAAGCCGCTAAACTATAAGATAAGTAAGCCTCTCCAGACCATACAAGTACGCGTCGAGCCCATGCGAAGGGTTTGGTTAAGATATGCCAGATTCCACCAAGTATACAAATGGAACCTAACCATACATGTCCTCCGATTTTATCTTCTAAATCGTCCACACTAACAATCCATCCTTCCCCTCCACAAGAGGATTTTAGTAAATAACCAAATATGATACTCGGGCTAAGGGTCAAGTTGGTAATTTTTCTTACATCTCCCCCTCCCGGAGCCCAGGTATCATATACGCCCCCAAAATAAAGAGCCTTGAATACTAGAAGAAAAGCACCTAGACCTAACAAGATTAAGTGAATACCTAAAATTGTGGTCATTTTATTTCGATCTTTCCAGACATAACCAAAGAAGGGAAAAGATTCTTCAAGTGTCTCAGGTCCCAGAAGTGCATGATAAATGCCGCCAAAGCCCAATACTGCAGAAGAAATTAAATGAAGTACTCCAGATACAAAGTATGGAAAGGTGTCTATAACTTCTCCCC